>BMAW01109208.1:119565-218713 GCA_019974015.1 Nephila pilipes | reverse complement strand
TTATATATCAAGATTCCTTAAAATGAATTAATTATTCTCTGTGCCTATCCATTACATAAGTATTAAATTTATGAAAACAATGACATTAAAATCATATCACAATTTTAATCATACACTTCTTGAAATAATTTTATTTCATACTCATTGAAGATGAATTTCAATTTAAGTATTTGTGTAATAAAGCTGAAATTCATTCGAATTTAAATTATGCTTTCGTTAAAATATTGATTTAATAAATGCGTGAAACGTTTCCATTTTATACGGAGTGCTTACTGTCAATAGCAAAAAATGATTAATGACTAGACCGACAAATATGTTTGAAAAGTACTTCATAAGTTTTAAAATGAAGTATTGGAGACTATATAATTTAAATCGCATAGGAAAATAATGGATAGTTTCAAATATAAATATAAGATATAATTAACATATTATATATCTTAAACAGATTATTTTGTCTGATTAAATATATTAAAAGAAGCATCAAGACCCTTAGTATAGCGTCAAAAGTCATTTATCAATTTTCAAAAATTCTCACATACATCAAAAGAATTGAAATTGATTAAATTGGAAATAATTTAAAATAATTTCTAAAATGTTATTTATTGTTTTTCAGTAACTTTATTAAAAATAAATCTGTCTACTATAAAGTTATTAAAAATTTGAATTATTTGAATTATTTTTATATTGCTCATCCAATTCCATGGGGTTTTTTTTAGGGGATAGGTGAATTTTCTTATGAGACTTTGAATTTGATGTTTAGAATATTTTATATAATTTTATAACTTCGCTTTTAAAAAAGTCGTTTCAATGTAGCTGAATTATAAGTAAATACCTTTAAAATAAAAAATAAAAAATAAAAAAAAACTAAAGTCACCTTAACTAAATTTCATCGTAAGGTAATCAATAGCTTTCAAAATCATTTGTCTATATAATACAAAAAAAGTTATAATAAATACATAATCTTAATCATCATTAAAATTTTAATTAGACTTTCTAGTTCAATCTTCCTTGAAATTGTTAATTAATTATAGTGAAAGATTGCTAATTAACTATAATAATCAACTCTGACATAAACGTAATTAATATCTGAAAATGGAAAGAAGGGCCTATTTTGTTTTATGTAGAATGAATAAATATTGAACAATTTATAGTGCGTTTAATTTTTACAAAAAGAAAAGTGATAATATATAATACGTAATATTTTAATTCCTTTTTTAAATATCTAAGGAAAAATAATGTAGATGTTATAATTAATATAATTCATTTAACTGTCAGAATATATATATTCATTAAATTGACTGTGACTTCTTTCGCTGAAACAAAATTACAAATGTCATGCATTTGTGCATATTCAGCTGATATGAAATCTAATTGAAATTTCTTCTAATTTTTACGTGATAAGTATTTATTTAGCTTTTTTTTATTTTAAAGTAAGAACAGAAACACGTCAATTTTCAATGTAATAGTATTTCATTTTCATGTACTTTTATCTACCTTTTTACAGATACAAGAAACGCAGATTAAATTTGAAGAGAATTTTATGTTTTCGGATTTTAATGTTTATTAAGTCGTATTTTTTAAAATTATAGAATAATTGATTAATATTTCACCATCACACTGGAATTGCTGTTGAAGTGTTTTGTTAGTTTTATTAATGATAGAGGATGGAGAGAGTATTTTTTGACTTGAATTTTTTGTTTTTGAATTCCATCTTGAAGATTTCTGATTCTTTTTAGGTCTTTATTCCTATGAATAAGTAACTGAGAAATAATTACCTCCCTTATTTGTCGGATAAGTTGTTGTAAAGTTAAAGAATAATTTTAATAAAAACTTAATTAATAATTTTAATTACTTGAAACGAATAAAGAGCTTTATAAAATTTACTTCCATAAAGTTTAGTTTCATAAAAAATATTTTTAATTTTATAGAAAAAACATGTTAAAAGTCTTTTTCATTAGGAATATAATGAATAATGCGACAAAGATATGAAAAATATGCCTTATTGCAAAATTAGAAAACTTGTAAACAGTAACACCTCCTCGAAAAGTAACAACTCTCTGATAATAACTTGTTTATTTATTATCTGATTTTCACAATTGTTTTCGCAAACGTGCGACTAGTCAGACACATTAAACGGAAAATAATTCCGGTTATTGTTAACGACACTAGGATTTAATAGCAGCATTCGCTAAGTCGCAAATTGAAAGGTCGGGTGCTACAACACCTCACTGAATCTACCTCATTTCTTTGTGAATTACCTTCTTCAACGCCCCATCGACATCTGAGGGAAAGAAAAGAAATCCATTATATATAGAATACGAGGGGGGTCTAAAGTACAATAAAAAGTTTGACATTCGGGTTATAAAAATTTTAAAAAAAATTATGACCTTGGAGGCTTTACTTCTCACAACCATGACTCACATGTTTTTCATCTTCTTAGAAATCTTGATAAGAATTAGAAAGCTTCAAATCAAAAAATATTTTACGAAAAAAAAATCACATATTATTTTTTTTAAAAAAAAAGTTTAATTTATACTCACATGTAGGGTAATGACTTGTGCAACATAGATTATTGAAGACTGGTGTATTTTCTGTATTCTTCAGTAAACAATTTAGGGGGGAAACATAATGAGCTGAATATCATATTATTTGCTCATTATTTTAGGTGCTAACAGAAAACAGAAGCTGTCAAAAACTTGCAAATTACATTAGGTTCTAGTGATGGGGATAGTTGCATTAATCAATATTCAATTAAGATTAATAGGACACAGAAATATATAAAAAAAATATTTCTGGTGTCCAGTGGCTTTTATTCTTGAAATTTTGCTTTTGTTGCGTTGTATCATTAAATCCCTTAAATTACGTGTGCGTTATCGATTTGTTTATGCTTCAGCTTTAGCAAATTTGTTTACTTTCGGCATCGAAAGCAAGTGATAGAAAGACATTAATGAATTAAAAGTTAAGTTATTGGCATTGCTTAAAGTTTTTATTTCATTTAATAAACGTTTTCTAAAATTTGAATTATTTGTTTCCAGATAATATAAACTTCAGCCTGGCGGAAAAGTCACTAGATGACTCTAACAAGATATTTAATTCCATTTAGATATGATATTTAGATCCATTTTTTTACGTTTACGTTTAAAATCAAAAACTTTAATCTCACTCGCTGAGTATGACAAAAATGTTCTTTATGGAAAAAGTGCGTTTTTCTCCCTGAGATCCAAAAGCTGGTATTAAAGGCAGAAATAAGTTCAAGTTAGTACATTATAATCAAAAGAGTCTAAGCAATTTTACTAAAACATGACAAATAGAAAGATTAAATCGAATGCTCCTAATTTAAGTTATTAAATAAGATTCAAAATAACGCATTAGCTAAATTTTTGAAATACTCAGACATTTAGTTTTTAATTTTAGATTCCATATCTACACTTTAAAAATTATTTGAATAGGTACTTCTGCATTTTAACTTATTAACTGTGGCAATATTTAAGAAAAATGCATCAGATATGGAACAGAATTTCCTGCTTAATTTTTTGCATAATATCTACATCGGCATTATAAAAAAAGGTAGTTTCGTATAAACTTTGAGAAAAATTAAGATAAATAAAATAAATCCTACTATCTGGTTGAATTATTCCCTTTTTTGACGCATATTTATAGATCTCTAATAACACTAATTTTTCTCCCTCCTGAAAGACAAATACATCTATAAAATGTATTGTGAAATGAGTGAATTACATATTTAATGTTTACTCGAAAAGAAAATGAACTTCGTTTCGTCTTTATGGAACATAAATGTTAATAATTCTCCTGAACGAACCCGAATCCAGTTGTCCAAACTGGATTCGGGTGACAATGACAAATAGTTAAGTTTCATTTACGTCCCTGATTATTAATTTTTAATAGCAAATCTTGATTTGTGCAAAAATACATAAGTTGAAAAGAATATTTAGGGAATTTTTAGGAATGATCAATTAGAAATGATCCAAAGACGTGGATGAGTGCATGGGTGTGCACGGACATACTTGTAACTGCATTGGAATCTTTTTTTCTGACTCTATTTCATTTTATGCTACCGTTACTATTATTCATTACTTATTTATTGTATTCATCAATTCTGACTATTTCTTTATATTCTGATTATTTCTTTTGATCCAAAATAAAACGTGAATAGATAAATTAGTTGAAGGGGGAAAGTGTAGAAAAAAATGGAATTAGAGGTAGAAGGCTATATGAGTGAAATAGAATTGGAAGGAAAAACAGAAGAGATAGAGGATAACTACATGCCGATACATGTGTAAATTGAAGTGAATCATCAAAATTAATCAATTGGATTGAAGCGACTTCTAGTTTGAATAATAAGAGTCGAACCCATTATAAAGAAGAAGTGTATAAATCAGAACAAATGATTTGGTAAGCTCAGACTTGATTATTTGAATATAAAATAGGGTTAACTGAGTTAAGAGCGATTCGATAAAAAAAAGAATGATCTTGGATATTCTAAATAAATTGAGTTACCTTTCTATTGCGTAACTTCAGTTGGAGTCTTAAACTTATTTACTACTTAGTTAGACTTTAAAATAGCCGAAGAGTTAAATAATGAAGGAAATACATCACAAAATGAAGGGAAAAAAAGGATCCAAATTTCTGCCTTTTCCTAATTGACAACAAATCTAGGGCCATGGTAGCTTAGAGGTTTAGATTAAGAGTTATATGGTTAACAATGTACATGTTGAATCATGGGTTCGCCAAAGATTAATGAAGATTGCTTAACATTAAATGAAATTGGGTTTTTAAGTCCTCACTTCGCCTGATGTCGCCAGGTGTTCATTTACACACTTCATCAAACCTCAAAATGACGAAGTTTGTAGCTAATAACTATCATGTAGCTCTTTAATTAGTCTAATTCAGTCTGTAGTTAATAACTCTCTTGTAGTTCATGTGCTTCATTAATCTAATTCAGTCTGTATCTAATACCTCACTTGTAGCTTTTGATCTTCATTAATTCAAACCAAAATTAAATTCTACATTTGAATTGTCATGCAATTGTCAACGTGCATTTGAATTAGTCTAGAAAAAATTCAAGTCTACAATAAGTTTAAGCATATAAATTTTAAATGTAAATATCAAAACAGATATTTATGATATTCTATTTCTATAGCGCTAACAACATAAGTTTATTTATAAATAATGATTATAATAACATTTTGATGACAAAATCTAAGCAAAAACATCTTAATAAAATATTTCCCTTAAAAAAGAACTCCTTCAAAACTCCACAAATTACTTCCTTAACCTTGGACTATATTGGAAACTCTCTATTCGAAAAATTTACCTAAAATAAAACCGTATGTTGCAAGAAGCCCTGTATAGGCATTTTACCTTTGCGACGGTGTAATGATAACTTGATAAAGAAAGCAATAACGAATGCAAAATGGGTTATCCATCACACAAATTACTGTTATGTCATACACAGAATTCTGTTGACTCCCTAACAATCTACCTTTCCTACTATAATTTCGTGAAAGATAAATAAATTGATATCCATTCGCTTTCTAGTCTACGTATAAAATGTTCAAGTCTACTTTAACGATATTTTATATCAACAACATGAAGAATTGGCACTAAATCAGTAGTACCATAATATTTATATTTTTTTGTCTTCTCTGTCCATTTCATTTAGTATTTATATACCATGAATTTAACGTGGGTTTTAAATTTTACTTTATTGTTTATTTTAATAGTACGAATGAGTATTAATCTCCAATTGAAAGAAATAATTTTAAAGATGAAACTTATTAATTTTTTACTGTCGACATTCCACTCTATAATAAAAAATGAAATCTTTATCATTGTTTTCGAAGTATGATTGTAGATAATAGATAACAATTTTAAATATTACTAATTATGCTAAACATCATTCATATTTTTATTAATAAAGACACCAGATAAATGTATACATAGTTTTAGATGTGACCTATACATATAATCTTGTGTAATTTAAAAAATACCTATTAAATCTCATCGACGTTGCATTTCCATACAGAAAAAATTTCAACAATATCCATGTGACTTTGGACTATTCACAAATTTCCCTTCACTTACCTCGGAGACCTTTTGGTCATTTGATTTGCAAGCAATTACCACTTCCTTCTAATCAAATGAAACGTGATTAGACAAATTCGATGAAGATAAGAAATGTAGTGAATTGAATTCGAGATAGAAACATTTAAGCGAAATCGAATTGAAAAGAAAGAGAATGGAAATAGAAGATAATGAAAGGCTGATATATTTGTAGATTGGAGGGAATCGACGTAATTAATCGTTTATTAGATAGTTGTTGGAAGTGACTCCTTATGAGAGTAATAGAATATATTAAAATCTAGAAGTGCTTCAATCTGAATTCGTGATTTGTTTTGCTAAGGAATAATTAGAATTAGTAAATTCAATTTAGTAAGATGAATAAAATCTTCAATCTGTTTTTTTTGTTTTTGTTTCTAGTCCTTTAAGTAATGTTCAAGATTCTATTTTTATGTAACGAAAATGCTTACACTTGAGCCACTTCCTATTTAACATAAACTCAAAGGTATATTAATCGATAAGAATACAACTATTTTGAATTAGCAGCAGACATTGCAGTTCTGTCGAACACAACTGCTTTTTCAATTCAACTAAGAACCGCAGTCCTTGTTTCTTTATAATGTCAATGTTATACTAAAAGAAAATAATCAGCTCAGATATTTCAAAAAAATAGAAAAATAGAGTATCAATTTTTCACTTGATACCCTGAATCTACTCTCGGCCGAGGTAGCCTAGTGGTCACGGTCGCGGACTCCTGGTAGGAGTTTTTTTCATCCAGCCGTGTGTTCAAGCCCTGTTGCTCCTAAAGACCCGCCATGTAGCAGAGCTGATGCACGTTAAATCTAGTCGAGGTCCAAAATTCTCACATGGCGTGGTGTGGATGTTTGGAGATTGAGGGAGCAGCTCATGTGTCGTCCTCATCATTTGACCGGGACGTAAAAATACGAAAATCGTCGATAATGTCCCTCGTATTGCTTCACTGGGCGACATTAATGTATAATCACAATCAAATCTGATTCTACTCTCTTATAGACTAAAATTTAGAGCCTTATTATTAATGTTTTATATTTTTCTCTTTTCATTTTATATAAGTACTATAATCAAGATATTCTATTTGTTTTATGGACAAAAACTCAAACATTTGCCATTCCTCATATCATTTATTTAAGGCTGCTCCAAGTTCTTTATACCATCCATTCTAGGCAGTATATCCTCTGAAGGCTAAAATACAAGATTTTTTTACTAAAACTGATACTTTACCTGCTTCATACATGATGTAAAATTCCAAAGACTATATCTGTGATTACTCTAACACAGTGTGAATGGCCGGACCGTTACTGTTAGAAATTTTTCACATTTTTTCACATTGTTTGTCCTATAAATATTACTACACCTGCAGTGTATTTATTTAACTAGTTAACAGTATTTATGGATATAATGTTAGTATAAAACTACTATAGCCAAATATTTTGTTTTTCTTCCAAGTCTGCTTCAAACAAAATGTCACTGGACAAAAAGACCAATCCACATGTCTCTACTCTCTCTTTCTCTCTCTCACTGACCCTAATCTGTAATATTTTAAATGTGCCATTTATTATTTTACATTATTTCTCTACTATATTTTATAATCCGAACTATTAGAACATTTTCTCGCATATTGATTTGTTGTTACCTTTAGTTAAAGTGTTTCTGCTCAATTGTATTCTTAAACGGTAGCTATATTATATTTATTCATGTTGTATATCATACAAATACTATTATCAAGGTATTTTGTCTTGAACTGATATTGAACTCTGTGTGTTTCATATATAATATTGCTTCCCCAAAAACCAATCCATGTCTCTGTTTTCTCTCTCTTATTGACCTAGTATGTAATAATATAAATGTATCAAGGAGTTTTTCACATTTTTTTCTCCTCTGAATGTTAAAATCCAAAGCAGTCAGATACTCGCATTTTTGAAAAATTGATTTCCTATTCTATATATAATGCTTTTCGTTAGACACCATCTGCTCTATCGCAATCAGAAACGTTAAAGCGTCGTTAGTTACATATTAAATTTTTTTCACATTGTATCGCATACAAATGCTATAATGTAGGCATTTTGTCTCAAAATGATACCGAAGTCTACTCCATACATCATATCACTCATTAAAGACCGACCCAAGTAAGTCCCTCGTCTGTCCCAGTCTGAAAAGTTGGGATCCGCCAAACAAATCAGATCCCCTGCTAAGCTCCCACGTAGAACTCATTTCTCTTGGCGAATAATCCACACCACCCCCCTCTTATTTACCTAGTTTCATAACGAGCTGCAAGTTAAAGATAAGAGAATCGATCAGCATCAGGGGAGGCAGGGAAAACTAAATCGCTCCATGAGTCAACGTCAAAGGGAGAAGTTTTTGAAGTTTTTTGCCCTGTTTGCCGTCCATCAACTTTAATTTAAAGGAACTTCTCGGCACTGCGTCTGTTAAAGGGAGGGAAAAAATCGGGTCCTCCCTCCTTCCCCCCAATTTTTAACATTTGCCAGTCATGGATATAGACAAAGAAAAAGCATCAAGGAGTAAATGAGGTATGAAGATCGGGATTTGCCGGGACTACCTTGCTCCTTTCATTCTCTACACGATACCCTTTTGGCCCTTCTCTCTCTTTTTTTTATTTTCCGGGAAAAAGGAGCAAAAGTTCTCGAAGAAATTCACGGGGTGTTTTACTTCGAATTGCTTTATCGTGTTAGTCAAGATTGGTCTTAAATGGCTTTTTATTGGTGGTAGTTGAAATGTATCGCAGTGGAAGTTTTTTTATTGTTCATAACGGGTTCGAAAGAGAATGGAATTTGCTTACATTCTAAAAATGAAACTGTTTTATTCTTTCGCAGTTTTCTAGCTTCGCAACGTTTTTATAATACGTAAACAAGTAATAGTGTACATTTTTGTTTCATGTTAAATTATGTGATACGTTTCATATTTTATTACTATACGCTTAAATTATTTCGTGTAAAATAAATCAATATAGGTAGGAAGAAAAGGAGAAATTTGAGAATCATGGCTGATATATTCACTAAAGTGTAGTTTTGTATAGCATCTCTTGCCTCTAGAGGAAAAATCCTTTTTTTTAAAAAAAAACTCAATCAATAGGAAATAAACCCCAAACTTTTCTTTGATTAAACATTATTGAAGTATTGCAGTTACATATAAAGTATTTTACCATCATAGTGATTAAAGTAAAAATACTTCATAAATTTTTAAATTATAACAACTCTATCATCAGAATCGCATCTAAAAATGATTACCCCACATTATATTAATTACAATAAGTAGGAATATAGAACAGCGCTTAGAGCGCGAATAAAATCCAAAGGTGAATTTCAAAGTATGTAATTTCAGGTACTTCCGTCCTAAAAATAGAAGAGCATGTTTGAATACTTTTTTATATAACACAATATCGTCTCGTCGACATATAATCTAATGTTTTCTTAAAAGGAATTTTCGGTTTGTTTTCATTTGAATAAGAGCAAATACCAGAATAAGGTAATTGAGACCTTAAAATGCCTCATACTTTTTTAAAATTTTTTGATTGTATTTTTTAAAATAGTGGACCCATCGCTGATTCCATAAATGTATTATTTAAGGTTATTTAATAAATATAAAGACAGAAAATTGAACTTTAAAATTATAAACAAATGTGCCATGCTATTGAGAAAAGCATCTGAATTTGCACTTTTCTCAAAATGGGTTTTTTTCAAGTTATGGAACACTTTCTTCAAAATTTACTTTATCCATATCGATACAATGTTTTTCATATCATAATAGTAGATTATTTCCTATGAAGTGAACATAATGTTTTTCTAATAAACACAGTTTTTTGGCCTGCGTAATGTGTGCACAAAAATTAAGGGAAATGTTAACATTTTTACGATATTTAAAATTTCAAAATTATTTTAAATTTGAAATTTTAAATATGTGCTGTGTTTTGAACGATATGTTTATATTGACTCTGCAATTTTTCAGAAAAACAGATACAATAATGTATAGACATCTCAATGTTAAAATATACTTCTTTTGGTTTTAAATATGATAAAGATGGTTATTTAAACTAGGAATTAAATAAGTTCATTTTTTATTGTCGACGGACATTTCAGTTGCCTTTAAGCTTTATTTTTCATTCGTTCATATCGATTTCTTTGTTAATTATTTTAACATGTCTAAATATGAATTGAAATATTTTAAAATATATTCTGTAAATAATTAATACTAGATTTTAACTTACTATATTTAGACATGGAAAATGTAAATTGATACAGAAAAAAAAACATTGTATTTATGTCTCTCTTGAGTCTTCTATTTCCTTCAATAATAAATTTAAGTGAACATTATCAATCTCTTTATAACTTCAAAACTGAAGGCCCTTTTAATAAGAAGTAGCAAAACATTTTTAATATATTACTGTTCTCTTGAAAAATGTTCTGCGCTTCAACATAAATTCAGTGTGAATAAAATTTGTTTTATTATTCTATGACTTTTCTTTACTTTTATCTCAATTTAAAATTGTTTGCGTATTATAAATTGTTTGCTTAACATATCTGTCATAGAAAATAAAATATATTTTCTAAGTGGGCTTAATGAAATGCTTTAAGTGATTAAAACATCTGACAACTTTAACAAGAAAGTTTAAAAATAGAATCTAACATTAAAAACATTTTAAACTCTTATTAAATTTATAATTAACAAATATTTTGGGAATTTCTTAAATAGATTAAATTTGCCGTCAGGGTACAAAAGATAAAAGGTGTAATTTTTCATAAACAAAATAGCAAATTTAAAGGCCATTTTTACTAAAAAGTCTAAATGAATCAATTTATCATTTAAGATTTCTTTAAGAAGCATTACCTTTCAAAACACAACGCCTAATATACATCACTCACATGTGGAGTCTTGCGATCATTGCACGCTGACCACCATGCAAGTGAACCGGCACGTTCGGAGACGGACCGACTGAAGAGAAGTGAATTCTTTTGTTCTTCCACTGCGTAAGAAACACTACAGAACTAGCTTTGTTTTTGCATATACCATAAGACCTTTCAATCAATTAGGAACAAGAATAGCTGAGTGTTTGTTCTCATTCTCTCTTTGTTTTAGCTGGTTAAATCGCCAGCTGATATTTATTTGTTTGTTTTAATTTCTTTTAAATACTTTTTGTTAGTAAATTTTTGTTGCCATTGTTTGCCCAGATCAGATCCCCTATACCTTTTGACATAATTAGAGTTAGTCAACTCAATGAATTAACAGCTCAACACATGATGTTATTTAAAAAGTTACAAAAATGATCAATAATGGAGGGAAATGATTATTTGTATGTACAGTACTCCAAAGTCCTTTCAAACTTTTTTTTGATAGTTTAGGCTAATTGATACACTATAAAAAGGTTTAGGATATAATACTAATATAACGAATTCTAAAAATATATCAAAAAAACCCTTCTAACTAATAATTTAAATTAAAACTCTAACATTTGAGCATATTAGCTTTTCTTAATTATTTTCACAAAAAATTGCTCATAGTGTTGATATTTTATCAATTTTTCTTATGAAAGCAGTGATGTTGACATTCTGATAAAAAATAATAATTTTAAATGCCAAGGAAATAAAAAAAATGATAACACCGAGTTATTATATATATATGATATCTAATCCTATAAAGCTTTTCATTTTTTCTAAAATGAAATAGGGAAACAAATATATTAGACTTTAAGAATTTCTTTTTGCTATACTTTACGAAGACTTTTGTTTGCAACCTAAAACAAACATATCGTCACTACATTTCCTCAATTTTAAGATTTTGAAAATCGTGATATACGTAACGTAAACTTTTGTATACAACTCAATTTCATATTGTCATTACATTTTTCGTAAATTCAAGGTTTTGAAAACCGTGATGTGACATTTTGAAATAAGAATTTTTATGTCAGTATCACGAATTTCTTATAGATATATCTGAGGATTCGACAAAAATTGATACGACCAATTTATTGTTTGTGTATATGATCCACTCTTTTTAAATTTATTTGTATAATTTCTAAAATTAAGTGGAGGATCAAACACTACGTTTTAAATATTCTTTTTTAGTATACATTACGATGACTTATATATACAGTTCAAAGCGACCATATCGTAATCACAAAATCCAATAAAAAAAACTGAGCCAAGCAGTGGAAAAGTACCCTATCCCCTCCCAATGTTATTCAGTGTCGGGTAGAAAACTCCGAACATTTCCTTCTGGAAAACGAGAAGAGGAGGAAGAAAAAAAAAGTGGAGGGGGGCTTTAACCGATTTTCTCTGAGTAAACAGACTGAGAAAAAACATTTCCTTGAAAAGCGAAGAAGTGGTTGGCGAAAAGAGATAACACGCTAAATCGTTTTTACCGGATAAAATGTTAAATCGTGACCAACCTTCTATTGATTCCCTCTAAAAAAGAAAGACAAGAAGTGGAAGGGAAAAAAAATCTAAGGAAAAGACTGAGTTTTTCCGACCACACTAGAGACTTCCTTGTTTTTCGAATAAAAAAAATTACGGTGGTTTTTCGAATAAAATGGAAGAAAGAAGAGGAAAAACAATTCATTGACATCGAAAACACTTGTAGACATAATTAAATAAAAACAAAATTAATTATCTATGTGTTTTTCTTAGGATATATAATTTACAATAGTCCCAAGTAATTTTTAGATCGCTGTGGTATTTTGTTAGGTTCACTCTTATTTTGGATCATTAGTTTATTATGATTTAATTTTGTGCAGTCGATTATACTTCTTTCAAGCATGAAAAGGTCACTTCTTGGAGTTGTTAATACTAATAACGGAAGTTAACTTTCTTTTTTTAAAGTTTTTTTCCGCCCAAGGGAGGTCGAGTGTACCCAAAAAAAGCGTACAGCTACAAGATCAACTCTAGTTCAGTATATAGCGGCGTTCTTAGGTACAGTCACGAGTAAAATGTGAGGTTCTGAAATTCTACGTTTTCTCCATAGTGAAAATATCCACTTTTGTAGATCATGTTGACTTTAAAGAAAACAATAC
Organism: Nephila pilipes; assembly: GCA_019974015.1. Classification (NCBI taxonomy): domain Eukaryota; kingdom Metazoa; phylum Arthropoda; class Arachnida; order Araneae; family Nephilidae; genus Nephila; species Nephila pilipes. The sequence goes on along the minus strand of BMAW01109208.1, from coordinate 205,572 downwards.
TTTTAAAAGAACTAAAATATCAAATTTTGATTTTCTTGTTTCAATTATTTAACTCTTTTTAAATCATGCATGGAAATTTATTTCTACATTATTCAGCAATTTTTTAAAAAATTCCTTTATGTGTGTCTAAACAGAAACAGAAACTTCATAATGATCGTTCGCTGGTTTTTATCAGACTGCTCTTGTATGTGTTGATATTACACGAGAATGTGAAAAAATTAGTAAAACTAATAATTAAAGTAATTTAGCCACAACTTGCCAAGTCCTTTTTATAAGATAATCCAAAAAATCCCTTCTAAAATACTGCTTCAAATAAATGAAAATTTTATATCACCCAAAATTTTGCGGAAAGTCCCCCAATAATATTTGGAGAAAATATTCAATAGAAATATTCTGAACATTGTAGAATTCCTGGAGAATCATTTAACTATTACCTCCGGATTTTTTTAAAATTTCAAACAGAAGCTCAAAAGGATACAGAATAAGAATTTGTGATCCACCTTTTATTCATCAAATGTAGTTAAATTTCTCAGCTTGATAGGAATAGTAAAGTAAGCTTTTAATTTAAATAAACAAAACATATTAATCATATAAAAAGGAATCAAAGATGGAATTTTGCAAGTGCAAGCAAATCTTATATATTCTGCTGGGCATCCAAAAATGCATTACCAAGAATTATAGGAAATGTCAAAGCCAAATTTATTACAGAGAGAGCATAGTACAAAGGTGAAATGATGGAAAATACAGCTTTCTGCGAGGTGAGGAAGAGGAAGTCAGTGTCAAGGGTTGCCTCCATGGCTCGCAATTACGCTGTACATGCCTCGGCATTGAATGAACGAAGCATTGATTATTTGATTGGGATATAGCAGTTCATGCTGCTTCCAAGCATAGCTAAAATTGATCCGGTGTAGCAGCAGGTGGTGCGTGCTGAACGAATCATTCTCCTGTCATCAACCAGACGTGTTCCATAGACGATAGATTGGAAAAGCAGCTAAGCCAATTCAGCAGTGCAATCTGGTGGGAGAAGAAGTCTTGAACATCGCGCTCCATGTGTGGTCTCTCATTGTCCTGTTGAAATGAGGTCGTAACTAAGCTTTAAAGGTAAAGAAAGAAGCGAACAAGTTCCAAAACCTCAGAGATATTGAGTAGGCTGGACGTTGAATTGACAATGTGTACTAAATGAAGTAGAAGGGGAGAGAATGAAATATAATACCACCCGAAACCGTAACACAGATGCAGGATTGTATGAAAATGCATAATGCCTAATGCAACAGCTAAATAGCGTCTCTCCAGGTGTCTTTAGATTCGAATCCGTCCGTCCATCGTAATGCTACATGTAGAAGCGGGCTTTGTTTGAAAAGACAATGTCTTGGGATTCGGTTGTCCATGTTTACGGTTTGATATACCATTGCAGGCATAAACGTTCGTGGTTTTGAGACAAAGGTAATCGAAGCAATATATACCTTTCCGGCATTCCACTATGCCTCAAGGACGTCGAATGGTACGTATGGACACCCATTGTTGTGTAACGTACCATATTTGTTGTGATATGGTTCCTGATGTGGCAGAGCGATCTATCACTATCATGCCATCAATATATATGTCATTATATGCAGTGATTCGACGAGGCGGGGGTAATAGGTACGTTGATTCTTCCCTTTTACATCTTTCGGTTTCATATCCGCATCACTGTTGCTTGATTACGTCTGACACGATCACAAATTTCTAAGAAGGATAATCCGCATTTTCTATAGACAACAATCCTTCTTCCGTTGAAATTAAAAATGTGATTTATTGACTCTCATATTCTTCTTTAAGGCATACTGAAGCTGTTCAAGCAATACTAGTACTTCAAAATGGCAGTCTAGTCTCTCTTTATATAGCGCTTTTTGGTATTTCTATAGGCGTTAATGGTGTACATATGCTCTGTAATGCTAATCATTTGAATATTCTATCGTTATTTGAGCTCAATGAATATTTCACGAATACTGCAAGGATGATATTGGTGCTGCTTTCATGGTGTTACATTTTGGGTAGCTCAGAAGTGTATATTTAGATCCAACTTATTAATGACAACGATTGATAAAGAAAATTAATATATATCTATCCTGCGATGGATTGAAAACTATGAATAAAATGCGAAGTTTCAGATAAAAGGTTCAAAAGCACAGAAAACTGAAAGACTTTTAATATGTTCCATACTTTTCTTAATATTTAACATTCAATAATATTTGAGAGAATATACGAATTCCATAAATAAAAAGAGTAACTATAGCTCACATCTAAGCAAATAATATAATTTCAATCTTTCAATTCAAACTTCCGAATAAATTTATTTTCTAAAATTATCAAAAGTAGTTTTAAATTTCATTACCAGATGCATATTTCTAAAACTGCATAACAAATAATTATATGTAAAATTAAACTATCTAGACTATATTTTAATTATTTTCTTGATAAGTAAAAAAAATTAACGTCTGCCAGTTAATTTTATATACAAATAGAATATAATTGATAGAACAATACTGAATACTTGATAACAATACTTGATAGAACAATACAATACAATAATAATTGATAGAACAAAACTTTCTTTACACGCAGCCTCGTTTCAATCCTATCTTTATTAAGTCTGTTATCTTCCTTTTCAATTGCTTAGAGAACAAACTTATATATTGAATAACAAAAAATTCATCTCGTTTCAATTCTCATTTATTTGCATAAATTTATGAGATTGAACGTGGGCTGGCTGGAAAATATAGAATCAATAGAATAGAATAAAAATATTCAAAATAAAGTGTTATAAATAAGAATGAACCTCACAAGAATACGCCGAGTTAGCATTGCATCGTATGATGCTGTATCTAAATTTAACGTTGAACCCAATAATCATCACAAAGACTTCAAAAGGAAAGTGGACTTTTTAAAGCAAACATTCAAGAATACTGGCTGTTTGGGCAGACTATCGAAGAATTTGTTAAATAAAAAGGAGAAGACTGGCTTTATGCGCAGCTTCGTAATGTGAAAATTTTCTTAATAAAATGCAACAAAATTTCTCCTTACTTCCTAGAGAAGGAATCACCGAGCAGGAGAATTTCGAATTTTTTTTTTCAAATGCAGTTAACATCAACATAAACTTATACATTTTATTAATTTAGCAAAATTCAAAACAAGTCGATAATACATTTGGCATGTATTGCTGCAGAACTGGATAACTCAAAATTCTTTTGCTCGTAACCCTCAGTAAGACGAAAAAAGAAGCAGTTCCCTTCCAATAAACCCTTTAACATGCGATATGTCAACTTATTTAAGACTTTATAACTTGGGCAAAATATTATTTTCCTCTTAGGTACTAACAATACATATTTATATTCCATAACTTAAGTTAAAAAAATCACACTCAGTATGTATGAGCTACAATCACGTCCTACGATTCGATTCTACGTCGAAAGATACAGTGATTTTGAGAATCATGTATTCGGTTCATTGACTAATCTATGGAAATCAATTCACAAACGGTTTTTGAATTCCTTAAATCAAAAAAAGATAACAGATTTTTCTAACTTTTTGTATATGTACAATGATATTTATAGTTGTATAATTATATGCGTTACAATTTACATAAATACAGTAAATATACTTAAGTCGAATTTTTTTTATTTCATTGTGACTTTACAACTCAATAAATGAAAATAGAAATTGTACTCTTTTGTAAGTTGACAAAGCATGCAGACTATTGTTATTATCACTGGCACTTTCAAGAGGGTGCAAAGAGGGTGTCACTGTCTGTATTTTGTCCGGAATAGAGGTAATTAGTACTCTTCGCGCTTGCTGACAATTCATCGAACAGGTTTTTGAGCTATATGCATTAATGTAAGTGATAAGGAAATACTTATTTGGCAATCGAAACTATAAATAACTTTTTTTTATTAATAATAATTATTTGTTATTTTTTACAAATATGGTTCAAAATGATTATTATTTTAATGTTCCAGTAATTGCATGCGATGCCCGATATTTATTTTCAGCGAAATCCCGCAACAGATCACTATTTATTCCTCTGTTATGTAAGGTTACTTTATTCTTTAAGGTTGAGGCATGAAGAACGTATCCTTGATACATTAGGCTTTTCAGATATCCCCACAGAATCACATGGATTGTGATCAGGCAACAACCTTAAGTCAACAGGAGAACTTTAAGTCCATGTCAAGGGAAATTCGTGGCTAATTATTCTACTATTTGAAAAATGTTGTTGTAGATATCTTTTACCGACGTTCAATGTGCAATGGCAAACTATCTTACATAAAAATGGTAGGATTGGGAGATATCCGCTTACCTGCAGTCTTTATATCACAGTAGTCCCAAGTATATCGACATGTCTGACTTAGCAAGTTAGCTATTAGTTTCTCTTCCGGTGAGGAATTGCCAAGTACCATTATCAATGACAGAAAGCAACTCACAGATATGGGATATGCGTCTATTAAATCATTATCCTCCCCCAAAGCTAATTTTAAGAAAATGTCGGTAGCTTCATGGTATTACTGCAATTAATTTTTTTACATGAATTCTCAAGCTTTGAAATATTGTGATAAGGTTTTTAGTGATAAGGATTGTATTTTGATTTTTAAAAACGAGTTATGAAAATTCATAACTATAGCAGATTATTATAGCGTTACCGCTATTAACTACATGAACGCCAAAAAAATTGTCTTTTATGAATTGTTACCTGTAATACAATAAATAAAGTTATGTAAAAAAGAACAAAATTTGTTTTTTTTATTATGTGCGAGATTTTGCTACCTAAGAGACTCTTTTATTTACAACGCATTAAATGGAGTTCCTTAAATTTTATTTATTATATTACTGGATCTATTACAAAAACCTCTTTGTTGGCTAAAAATGGCATGTCCATATTGAAATTCTTATTATTTTAAAAAATATTCCAAGAAGTTAACTAAATTAAAAAGAAGTAATTCGAAATTTTGACTGAAAAAATAGTTACCCATATAAAAGTATGAATAATTTTATTTATTTTCAGTCGTTCCTCATTCCTGATTATATATGATTTAAAGTTATACACAAAACCACTGATAAATAAAATATCTGTTAGTTTTATTTCAATATCCAAAAAAAATATCTTGGGACAAATTTATTATGACATATTTTTGAAATTTATATTTATTATTGGTAAAAACATTCCTGAAACAAATAAGCAAAAACTCATACAATAAAATTTTGAGCAGTGGTCAGCTACAACATTCTGTAGTTGACTAAACCAATAATCTTCTTGATGACTAATTAAATGTACTACAAAATGATTAACAATGCTCGAACCACGAATTCTAAAATTCTCACTCCTTGTTGTAAAATTAACATAAATAAATAATCTTTTCCATCATTTTTCATTTATTTAATTATATCAATATTTTACGTGAAATTTACGAAGAACTGGCTTAATCTAAAATTATTACATTAATTCGACACATATCAATACATGTTGAAAAACTAGAACAAATTATAGAACTTTATAAACATTTTGCCTTGCTGGAATGAAGAAATATTATACTAATATAATAACATGCAAGACAATAATACTTAAATATAATAACAATAAAGAAAAGATCAACTTCCAAAACTCTGCATGCAATTAAATAAAAGATTATAAGGTTGTCTTTAATACTTTGTAAGCAATTAAGAAAATCACTTGCAATATTTATCAAAAATATTTTAAAGACAAATGACTTGAAGAATTAAAAAGAAATTGTTCCTTGTAAAGTCGAGTTTAATTTTAAATTGACTCTAGCTACTACATTGTGTTAAATAAATACCTATAGAAAAATTTTGATTTAAAAACTTAATTATGTTGTCATATCTGTAATGTTATATGTATTTATAAGCAACTCGAGTCTCGTATAACGAAAAATTACAAATAACATCTGTAATAAGTTGATAAGGTAGACGCTATTTAATTCATATTATTACCTTATAAATAATGGTTCAAATATTGTTTTTATATGAAGAAATGTTTTATTTTTATAGATTATTTATTACGTTTCCTATTGTATAATATTTACACAACTTACTTTAGAATTATTCATCGCGTTATTACTCGTTATTTATTATTTTATTTTCTATTTTTTACCTTAATAAAGTAGTTCTGAATAGGGTAATATTGTAAAAAAAACTTTCAACACAATATTAATTAATGTCGCGTAATGAAAAAGATATTTTTTGCACATAAAAGATGAACTATTAGAAATTCTTACAGTGTGTTCATCTTTATATACTGTTTGAAAAAGTGAAATATACTCCTATTTAATTAAATGTGCGTAATGTGTTCTTATTTAAAAAATTGAGCCATTCATCATAAATCGTACATTAAATAATAATTCCGCAAAATGGTTTTTGTATCTTTGTTAATGAAATCATTCTAAGCATTCTGTACAAATCAAGTTTTGAATATATATCAAAATATGTATTCTGAATTAAATAAGTTTTTAAATGCAATAAAATACGAGAACACATCCATCTCATTTACGAATCGCTTTCAACAGAAACTTTTCCATCGTCGATACACATTTCCACATGAATATTACAAAGGAATGTAAAGAGAAATTATAACATCAACTCAAAACCAATACAAACGCAATGAGTGTCCAACCCCCCAAGAATTAAACAATACACATAAGCTACATGATGTAATCCACGTCCTCCGAGCTACTTACCAAATTGTTGGACAATCCTAATTCTCAATGATTGAGTTTCTAATTAAAGAAAGACCTCTTTCCCCAAATTCACTCCCACCTGATCGAACCCCGGGATCATACGATTTTTAATAAATCGAAGAAAACCCCCTTTTACTCCCTTCGGAACATCCTTCCCCCCTTCTCACACCCTCCGAACGAAACAGGCGTTTTCTTGAAGAATGTAAAACGCCACAACTTATGTCAGAAATTTCAATTCTTGGAATAGCCCGCCATCTTCCAATAAATTCTACCGATCATAGCCTAAGAGTTAGATAATCCATTTTTGCTGTCGGTATGGCAAATATGGTAAAAGGACTGGAAAATCATTTTATGAAATAGGAAAGCGACGAGGCTCAAGGTATAACCCAGGGTGTTCTGCTTCATTTGCATACAATACGTAGGTTCCTGCTTATAATCTCTTTAATACGCGAGAACCGCTTATTTGATTTGCAGTTGCACCTGAGACCCCGATGCCATTTTTAAACAAAATTTTATCGTCTGAGTTTTCGAGCATCCGCTAAAATGCCTTGACTATCAATGAGCTTTCATATTGATTCGATTTTGATGATCAAATTCGTCGGAGAAATAACATAACTGCTGTTTATTGTTTTTTTTATTATTATTATTTTTCGTGTAGGTACATAAGTTTTTATTGGTGTAAAATTTAGTAGTTTTATATTTTACACGTTTTGCTTAAGTACATCATTCAAGAGAAGTTATAAGTGGTTTTTTTTAGAAGTTCTTTTTTTTTCCTGGAAAAAGTGAATTTTATTTCATATGAAAAATAAAATTTGGTTATGTTAAAATTTCGAATATTGAATTCTTCGATTTCTGATTCTTTAGTGTGTGTCTAAGACATATTTTTTTACAAAAACACTCAAAATTTCTTAAAGATATTTTTATGAACACTAACTAAATGCTTAAAATTTATACTTTCATTTTTTTTTTATAAATTCTAATGAAAGAATTGACAGTATTTTTATATTCTATGAAAACTGAATTAATCGAAATATTTTCGAATAAAAATCGAATGTTTTAATTATTATTTTTTCATACTTTTTATAATAATTCAGTCTTTTAGATACAGTTTGATGATATCCATCTTGATTTTTAGATTACTTTGCATTTTAATGTATATTTGAATAAAAGATTTAATTCAACCTCTTGGTCCCAGTAAGTGCAATTTAAATATCTAAATTATCCTTAAAAGCATAGAATTTGATTGTTTCGTTTCTATCACTCATACGAAAAAGTTCTTTTTAAATTATTACAGGAATCTGAATTTTTAAACCGTATTATATATTCCAGAAAACGTGAAAAATATTCTTGTTTGCTAATTTCTGAAGAATTCGAGAAATTTTCAATTCATTATATATCATAAGAAATACACAAAACTTACGTGGAATAAATTTTTCGTGTTTTTTTTAAATCCAACAAATTAAAAGTAACTTATTAAAAATTTGTAAATTTATTGATACTAATTATTCGTTATAAATACATAACTCAAAACGATTTTTCTTAAAAACAAGTTTTAGAGGATTTTGCAAAAAGCCCTATAAAAAGTATATATTTGTAATGGAGTTTTTCTTACTGAACTTTTTGAAATCCAAAATTTTAAGACTCAATGACTCAAAATTCATTTTCAAATTATAAAATTATATTTAAATTATTCTAATTTTGATATTTATCGAGGGAGAAAATTAAATTTTTAGCTCAGACTTAATTATGGATAACTTTATTAGGACTTTGGTAACCCGAAAATTAAAATTTTGTTTTTCGAACATAATCAATCTAATTATAATATTTTCCCTTTCATCACACATTTCAAACAAATACTCTTATTTATCTAAAATTTCAATTGTAAGATTATGCTTTGTTTCTTGAAATTTTAATCAAAACAGGTGTTTTCAAAATTTCTTGCAAATGTTATAAAATTTCAAATTTTTATATGTAATTGTTATGCGCATCGATGTATAACCTCGTAGTTTTAACATTTGTTAACAATACAGAGGAATATATTAAAAACCAATTTTAAAGCTCTAAATAATACCAAAATATAGAAAGTAATTTAAAAACATTTATTAGTAATTTTATTATGCCAAAAAAAGTAATTATTGGCATTTATCCACAGTTATTATAAGGCAGATTAAGTGGCATAAGAAGTCAATTCATTGAAAATGTTGCCAACATCTGTTTAATTAGTTTATGTACCTTATCATTTATAGAAGAAAAAAAGTTTCGTATCCAGATTAATAAGCCATAAATAAAGTCAATAAAAGAAAATCAAGAGAAAAATGGATACCTAACAAATAAATCTAACTGAAAATTCAAAACTCATAACCTGTTAATCCAAATCAAATCAATTCAATACAGAAAATTAAATATTAATGAAATATACAAATAAAATTTGATTATCTATCAAATTAAGTATCAAATTCAAGCTTGATGCTGAACTACGGGATAAACCATTTTTATTCTTTACCCTAATTTCCTTTGTTAAGTTCGCAGTTATTCAAACAATGTGTTCCTCGTTAAAATTAAGTAATAATACACACATATGCGCAAAAAATATAAGTGAAGATTAATATAACACTTAGCAAATAAGGTAACATTTGATAATACTTAGCAAATAAGGTTAAATTTGCTAATAAATGAATAAAAGGAAGAAAGTAAATAATACATGTATACCAAAATTTACTGAAATAACAGTGAAAGTTCAAATTTATCTTAATGTAGTTATGCAAATTTATACTCTTAAATGCCCAATAGATAGCAAAGAGTAGGGCCACAAAGATAAAGAAAATGACAATTTGTTATCTGTAATCTAGTTTTATATTTTTCAGATGTTTAATTAAAGGCACTTATATTATTTTTGAATCTACGCGTGTTTACTCTTATATTCATGTGGTTTCAGTTAGAAGGATGTTTGAAACTGGAAAAGAGAGTCCTAGTTCAGAGATGGTTCATAACCAATATATATATATGTGTGTGTGTGTGTGTGTGTGTGTAAATCATTTATCAATATATACATTGATAAATGGAATTTAAGTAAACAAAATTATTTTAAGCAATACAGAGAGGAATCAAAAATCTAAATTTAAAATTAAATATCTATAATATAAAAGATGAAGGAACAAAAGAAATCCCACCAAAATACAACTTTAAAAACTGTAAGAATAAAAGGTTATTTAAAACTTAATTTTAATTAATAATGGATATCAATCACGAAAAATCAAATATGAAAAAAGAGATATAATAAGACACAATTTAAAGAATGAAAATCATGTAAAAAAAATCATATTGTAAACATAACTATTTTATGATGCCAATGGATTAGGGCACTGGAACTGCACATACATGTAAGGATGATCAGATCTTTACAAATAAGAAAAGCCTTGTAAAGAAAAGATATTACAGAAATTCAGGAGCCACAGGGAATAAAGACACATAGAGAGAAAATATTCTGAAAAAGAGAACCCCATATTTTAAGCAAATAAGTATAAATCATAATAACTAAATATGTACTACATTAAATTAAAGGAAGAGAAAAATAAAAAAAATATTAAACTAAAATAAATAAATAAAAAAAGTAACATACACAAAATTTACCCAACATTGCAATAGTTTAGTCATAGAAAAATATAATTTGATGCATCAAAAAGTAATTATTTAAAAGTCAGGATTGATACTATATGTACCAAAGTTATGAATAAAATCTACACAGTATATATATATATGTGTGTGTGTGTGTGTGTGTGTGTGCGTGTGCGTGCGTGCGTGCGTGGGTGATGATAAATTTATCGTCTCTTTCATTTTAAATTCCTACTATTAGCTCCCACTCTCCCTATACATATTTATGCATCCTGTTCAAATTTTCAATTGTTAATAAAATACTTCGTATTCATTCACTCAAGTTCAAATCCATATTTTAAAACTTGCAGTGGATGAGACTTGATGTTAATACAGTTTTTTTCAAATATTAATTCATTAATTAAATTTAATTGGTGAAATTACAGTTTAGACGAGTCACTTGGCGCGGTTTCAAAAATTGGCAAAATACCACCAAATAATTCCTGTCGCTAATTGAGGTTGGGCTAAACTGCATTCCAACCATTTAATTTACTGGATGAATTAAGAAAAAAGCCAATGCTTCAATTATGTCATTTGTCTTGCAATGGCAAAGTTGGTAGAATGTCGGCGTCGAATCTTCATACCTTCGGATCGAAACTTAAATTTTTTTTATTTGATTTCCAAATAACTTATTTTAGTTTTATATGGGAGAAAAAAAATTTCTCTTATATAAGACATTTAGCAGGATATAAATTTAGGAATAAATACCGTCATTGACGAAGCGTGTAGATCTCCGGAAAAAAAATTTCTTTTGTCACTCAATACTGTGATTCTGCCATATGTATATACATATTTATATTAATTTAATTGTAATTATTTAATAAAAAGTAACTAAAATAAAAAATTTCTTTCTTCATCTAATCAGGAATTGACATAATTTTTTTATATTACTTGTTATTTAATTATTTTTAACGCCAAACTTTTTCTACCATTTTCAATAATACTTATTTCCTCTTTGGAATCACGTGCACTGTGTTTAATAAAATTATCGTAAGTCCCATTTTTAAAACAGCTGAATTAGCAATATTTTTTGAGGAATCCCCTTTTTTTTCTCCTAAGTGCATACAAGCATTCATTGGATTGTTATGCTCTTGTATGTTGCCACATAATCAGTTTTAGCTTTGATGGCTTAGGAAACAAAAAAATTTCAAAAACTACCCCATAATCGTCCAATAAAATAAAAGATTAATTACTTATAATGATGCCAGGAATATCAACATAAACAGGATGTTGACTATTGCATGCGTTATTGCGCATGCAATAATACAGCCATATTTGACCCGGTTTCGTAATAATAATAATAACAACATGCTTGTAATATAATAAGCCAATAGCAATAATAATATAATAACCATGTAATAATTTTTGTATATGTAATAATAAAAGCAGCCAGCCAATAACATGTATAATAATATGTCTTATAATATTAATAATATTCTTTTCTTAATATTAATATAATAATAGAAAATAATAATAATAATAACAACATGTAACGTAATAATTTTACATTTAATAATAATAATAATGGCAACATACAATAATAATAATATCAACAACCATCAATACAACAATAATAATACATGTAATATCAACCAGCAATATCACCGAATAATAATATATACAATAATAATATTAAATATTAATGTAATAGTGCCGTAATAACTTAACAACTATATTATGTAATAATATTATTGTAACTCAACATAATAATATGTTATACGTTTGTATAACAATAATAACATGTTGTGGTTTAATATAATAATAATATGTTGTTGGTTTAATATGTGTAATAATAATATGTAATATATGTAATATTGGGATTTTCCCATTCTGATTGTTAGTGATTAGTTTTTGTTTGCACTCATTCTCTATATGAAAGACCAGGGTTCATCTAGATTGCTCAATGAACCACGAATCAAGGTCTTATGATGATAAGCTCATTGCGGCGCTACTATCCCAAGAACAAAACTGGTGAAGCTTTCGTTTTCGCTCTTCTCTCTTTTTGCCGCCCTGCTCTCTTCTCTTCTGCTCCTTCGCTACACGCGTCGGAGGGTAACTTGAAGAACGCCGCGGTTGTCCTGAGTGCCTTTTCTGCAAATATGGGGTTGAAATCGAGGGGCAAGCCGATCTATCCGTCCTGAAGAACTGTTTACTACCTGTATATTCGATGAGTCATAGTGTGAGATTCTCTTCGATCTCTCATCTCTCAATAATACCAATAAAACACAGTGCTTTACGCGCTTCTAAATCCCTTGAACATATCACAACACAACATTGAACTAAATTACCCCAAAAACCACCTAGCCCATGTGCATAAGTGAAACCATCACGTGCAGTGGGATGAACAATCCTCCTTTCATCTCGATATACTTTACATTATATATATATATATATATATTGTAATATATATATATATATTGTGGTTTATATATATACATATATATATAAACCACAAAATTAATATAGAACAGGAAATTAACAAACTATGAAAATTACAAAACAAAAGAAATCAGTCTTCATAAAAAATTAATGAATGAATAAATGGCAAAGCAATTTATCAAAATGAATGTAACCCAAATTTTAAAACAGATTTATCGTTTCATCTATTTTATTAATATCTGATTCAATCTAGCAAAAGTTCTTGTGAAACAGATTATTTAGATGTTTAATTTAAAGTTGTATATCGATAGCAGCATTAGTAGTAATATATTTAACAAAAGAGGCAATTTTTTTCTATCAACGGAAAAACTTTTTTTGCCAGCAGTTTTAAGCTTACTTATATTTAGAAATATATTACTTAATTATATAATATTGAATAGTTAGTTAAATTATGCAATTTCAAATTTTCAATTAATTTAAATACATTCTTTCATAATCTTGTTAAAGCCGATTACCGAATTCATTTTTTTAAAGTTTTATTTAAGATATAAAAGTTACACAATAGTTTAATTTTTATAATTATGAAATAGAATAATTTATTCTTTAGTTCATTTATGCATTACATATGTTTTTGAGTTTAGTTTTTAAAAAAATTCTTGGTATTGAATTTTTTAAATAATTTTTGTTAAAATCTTTTCTCAAACTTTATTTTTTTTCCTTCATAATTCCAAATCTGATACATAGCACGCTATACTGCCATTTGGTTTAATAATGGTATTTTGAAGAGGAAAGTGGCAAGTCTTAGCTTAGGAGTAAATTGGTGATATTAAGATTATTTAAAATGCTACGAATTTATTTTTTGCGTTTCTTGTTTTTTCTTTCTTAACTTTAATTAAATTTCTTTATATTTGAAGACTGACTTTATATTTGAGTTGTGTTATATTTGAAGACTTAGGGTATTTCGAATTTAGAGTTAAATTAAAAGTTTTCTGTTACTCCACCTTTGTTTACCATTCTTGCTGGCTCGGTTACATTAGACTAAGCTTTGTCTTATAGAGCTATATTGCTCATTGGGAAAATTTTATCTTACACCATGTTTTACTAGCTATTCTGATCTGATGGTAGTATTGCATAACTTTACTCCGATTTTTTTTTTTTTTTTTTTGGTTTTAAATTATTTCTTTTAATTACATATGCTATTCTTTGCAAATTATTGTAGTTATTAAATTTTATAAAACTCTTTAGATTATTTTTTAAATAATTTTAAAATTCAAAGACTAATAACTTTTAATATTTCTTTATATACTATTCAAAAATATTTTATAGCTTCTGAATTTTAAATATCAGCTTGGTGACATAAAATTTATTATATAGAGACGCAATGTGGTACTTAAAGTTTCATGAAAGTTTAATAACCAAAAAAAGATATTGTACGGAACAAAGCAGAAAAATACTTAACTGACAAAATGGCTTTGGTGGAAAACGTTGTCTGGCAAGTGGAAAAAAAACAAACCAAAGTCCCTTAGAAAGAGATATGATCTTCTCTAGCTACAATGGTTGCATGACACTGCCTGTTTATACTCAATAAAAATGATCCAGCTGAACTTGAGGTAAGCTTTACCACTCTTCCAGGAGTTTTTGTTTTGGCAGTTTGGTGTTTTCCAGAGAATGCGATCTTGTTGCCCAGCATCTCCCCAACTACTTCCACACTTGTTGTGAAGGTATTTAAAGCATTAGAACAAGCTGGTCAATCCATTCTGCAGATATAATCGCTTTTTAGAAGCTCTTCAACAACAAAGGCCCCGTGAGGACTTGAATTGTCGTCCAATAGAATAAAGTCTGGACCAATGGCATGTTGAAACAGATACACATGTGGAAGGATAATTTCATAGCAATAATGAACTCCGGTAATTGAGCCGCTGTCGAAAATATGGAGTTCTGTTTGTCCATTCAATACAATGCTTCCCCACACAAGCACTTCATGACCCCTCCCCCCAAAGGTCTCTTTCTTTGATGTTAGTGGGATGAAACCGTGCTCCTACTTCCCTCCTTATGAAACGGCGCTAAAAATTGTTGCTCAGACTAAAACGACTCTCATCGGTAAACAAAACGTGACTCTTTAGATGAGATGTCCAGTACTTGTCTTCTTGACACCACTGTAAACGGTGCCTTCAATAGGATGCAGTTAATGGTAAGAAAAGTTCAGGTCGACTAGTGAATAGGTCACCTTTATGCAGATATTTCACACAGTAAACCATGATACTTGTCAACCGGTTGCTGTACGCAGCTTCTGAGGAATGTTGCCCGATACTGGTTCCAGTCCTTTTTAACTGGTAAATGTTGCCCGATAAAAGTTCTAGTCATTTTTATGCCTGCAAAATAATATACTGGTCCTCACTTGCCACTGTTTTCCTCAGCCACCCACCACTAATCTTTCTTACTTTTGTACCTGTCATTTGGAAGGCTTTTTAAGCTCTTGAGTCTTCACTTTTGTCAAATCCGAGCTCTTGTGCATCACTCATCAAACTAAAGCCCCTCTTCAAGCTTGTAGATCCTTCTACTTCATGCAAAGGCACCATGATGGTATCTTGAAGTGATTATGAATGTATTTAACTTCCAGGGAATATCTGGAAATGCTTTCTCCCTTCTTCTTTTTAAGTTGCCAAGGCGCTGAATGAGCGCACTCTACGCGTTTAATGTTCGAGTCGTCTTCTCTGATGTCATATTGCTAATATTTGCAAATGCATCATCTTTCTACTGACCTGCCTTTTCACTATACTGGTCCCTAAAAGACCTTTTATACAATTCCATGGCTGTAATGTTGAAAAATGCATTTGTTGCTTAAGTTTTGTTCGCTAGTGTTTTCATAATTTATGATTTGCCTAAATGTATAATTTCATTCCTGCTTTTTCTACCGAATACATTTCACTGTATGTGATTAATTATTTTCGAATGCAATTGAGAATTTTTACTTTGTTCCTCAACCATCGCTGCCGTTGTTCTAGTACTTTTCTATTTTTAAATATCTGCCTAAAACAATTAAAATTTAATATTACGATAACCATTTGAAGACAAATGCTCACACCATATGAGGTAACGTCAAGAATACGGAAATGGATCAATTAACTTACAGATTCCAATCACATGATCTTTTGGAAACAAACAGAACATTCAAAATATGCAATAAAAGTCAGAGTGAGATATTCATCCTGTTTGCATTTGCTCTCTGCAATCATGTTACCTATTTTTGCTCTATAATGTGTTTTACTTTTAATAAATGTGCGTATGCATGTAAATTATCATCAACATCATTAAATATTAAGATGAAAAGTTAAGAATATCATCTGATGTTTAAGACGCTTTTCTCCCTGACTGTCATAATATCAAATGTTGTTGCAATATATATATATATATATTCTAGAAGAGAGTAAGAAAGTATTCCATTATTTTTCGCAGAAATTCTTGATGTCATCTGGAAAGGAATATATCGAGTCAAATATTTTGTGCCATATTATTTTTTTTATTCGTCATACAAAATATAAAATGCTGATAACTATATTCGAAGTAACCGAGTTAGAAAGACGTATATTGTAAAACATAAAATACAAGAAAATGCTTCAGTTGGGCTTATTTGAAATACGTCTTAATCTAGTAAATAAGTTGAATGATATGAAGTTGTAAAATATTCGATGCAGATCTGATGTTTAAATTTAAATTGTGCTTACAATATCTTAAGAGATTACGTAAGATTATCTAAATGTTTAAAAACTTTTCATGCGTTTAATTATCATTCGTTTTCTAAAATTTTAAGATTTTGTTTCATATATATATATATATATATATATATATATATTTTGTATATTTTTTAAGTCTTTGGAAATTATGCCATGATATGCAAAAGTTTGATATTCTCAAAATCTACATTCTAGTTCAAAAATAGTTATTAAAATAATTAAATAAGAAATAAACAAATTTTGTTTTTGCCCATTTCCTTTATCCCTGAAGTATTTTTTCCGTATTTATATCAGTTAAATCAAGATGATGCCTAATCTGTATTCATGATACATTTGATATAAAATGCATTTGGATATGTGTAAAATGTTAAATTTCTTCCACATATACGATATTTAATTGTCTTGATAGATTTTCGTGCAGTAAAGTGTATATGATAATCTTTCCTTTTTTTTTCCCCTAAAATATGGACAACCACTTATCCCAAATAATTTTTAATACTTAAAGTTTACATTTCATCCAATTTTTTCGTTTCCTTTAAATATGATACCTTCTAGAGGTTTGTTTGAATAAATAATTGAAATTAAAGAAAAGCTTTGAAATATAACTCTAAAACACAGGGCATACTTTAAAAATACTATATACTTAATATGAGAGTATCAAAAGTATTGCATTCTTGAAACATTTAATATTTTTCGAAATTATTAAAATTACACTATTTTTACAGATAAAGTTATTTCAGGAAATTGTTATAACCTGAGTTACAGAATTTCAATTTTTGTAATGTTTAATTTTTTTTAAATCCAGATTTTTTTCAAAATGAGAGACTTTATGGACGTGGTGTTTTTGAACGAACTTAAGAATGTTATGCCCAAGTTTGAACTTAAGAATGTTACGACAAAGTTTTAATATCACTGCGTAATTTAATTAATTCATCAAAAGAAGAGTACTTTACGATTATGCATTTAAAACTTTCATATTCATTTGTCAAAAAACGAGCCATATTACATGAGAAATAAACTATTTTTCACTATCATTAGAACAAAGAACTGGTTTTCCTTTTCTTGTTCATTTATAGCTCCTGCCACATTTTGCTATAGTATGATTTCTTCCTATACTAATCCCCGCAATTACCTAAAAAATAAGAACTCCCAGCAATAGGGAATTTTGTTTTTGCTTTCCTCAAGATTTCCCCTCTTTTCTCTACTTTTTCTTGCCTTCTCAAGAAGAGTAATGACAAGGTTTTCAAAACAAAATATTTTTTACTTTTTGCAATTTCTTAGACAAATGCCAAAAAAAGAAGATATCCCACAGCATCATATTATTTATTTGTTTATTTTATTTTACTTTTTTGAGTGTTTTGTGCTTAGTCCTGCATTTCTGTAATAATTCGAATTTCCGAGAATAGTTGCTCTTTGAGAGCAGAATAAAAAAGCAAGCCAATTTCTTTTTACAAGGACATCAAAAATTCACGAAGTCAAAAAGTATTGAATATAAAACATGTTTTAGTAAACAGCAACGTTTTATATAAATAGCTTCTTTTTTGCATGGAATGTTTGCATAACACTAGAACACTAACCTCATCAACTACATGTTTCTTTATCTTGTCTTTTTCACTTGAAAGGATTTTGTATTACAGCGAAACTCCTTTGAAGTTTTGTATCTCTATTTAAATAGATAGACTTTAAATTTTTTTTCCCCCTAACAAAATGTCAAAATTTAGATTTATTTTCTTAAAACCAATGTATTATCTTTAAGATCTTGTGATAATCAAATTAGTAGTACTGATTCAACACGTTTACAGAAAGTTTAGCTAGAGTATCTTTGAATATTATTCCACAAAAATAAAGTTTTAAATAAGCAATATATAGAACGTTATGACAAAGCGTTATTTGAAAAATTGAAGACAATATTCAATAAAGCTTTATAGTTGCGCATCAAAAGTACGGACATTTCATTAAATTCATGACACATTATTTCTTTTTTTTTTAATCATTATAAAAACACTCGAATAGCGTGAAGCTTAGTGAGTGTTTTATTTTATATATATTTTTTTATTTATACTTTGTCTGTCGTATCGACGAAAACTGTTTCTTATAACTAAATATTTTTACTTTTTAGTTTGTATTGCAAATCCCGTAGATTCCTGGGTTTTGAAGAAATTTTTGGAATAATTTTTTGTATGAATATAAGCAGTTCGTGGAAAAGACGTACCGAGAAAAAAAAATTAATGGAAGCGAAAAAAATGCACTGTTTGCTATGAAAATATCATAGTGAAATATATATGCAAAAAAGAACGCTATTGAAATACAAGCAAAAAATTGTTTATAAATGTAAAGATATATAAAGATGTGCTTTTTCTATAACAATTTTTTTCTTGGATATTCAACAGCAATAAAAAAAATCTATGTGTGTACCAAAATTATTTATGATTATATTTAATATTTCTTTTTTTTTTTTTTGTTCGGAAAAAAATGAGTTAAATATCGAATAAAAGAGCTTTTTCTCATTTAAGGTTATGTTATGCTCTTAAATGAAAGCTATAAGAGTTATTTTCTTTGTTTCGTTATAGTGATAACCAAGTCACAGAATTGCCAATTTAACAGCAGGAGCGCAGTTTGAGACTCCATTACTGTGCAATTGCTGGTTTATTCACCAAAAACAATTTTCGCTTCATCAATGCAAATTAAAACATTAAAAATGTGTTCTTTCTTTTTGATCAAACACCGAAAAGAAACCGACTTGATCAACCATCAATCCATTCCATTCTTCTAATAATGTAAAATCGAAAGTAATCCTATCCGAATTCAATGGGAATTCGAGCTGTATAAACTTTACTCTTGCAATTTCACAGAAATAGTTCCTTTAATTTAATCCAATACGTATCAAAAATAATAATGATTAAATAATATTTCAAATAACTATAATTTTAATACAGAAATTATTAAATATATTAAAATTTTAAGAAATCAAATACATTCCAATATATTTAATTTCAAGAACGCTAGCTAATTAGGCCATGGCTTCATCCTCACCTAATTAAAATATTCTCTGAGTCCGATGCACACTTTTTAAAGACTATGTTACATATTTGTAGGTTATCTTTATTAATTTGCTGAACACAGGGATTAAGATTTCAAAAGTTGTCTTTATCTACATTTACTACTACGAGGATGGTTCAAAAAGTACCTGTTTTTTTAAGGTAGAAGACGATGCTGTGTCAAATTGGTGTTACTATTGAATGCTAACATCTATCGTGTGAAACAGCATCAAAACAAATTTGACACTGAATCATTAGTTAGTTTTGATTGCTTCCGAGTCTAGTTGTTAACATCGATGAACATTGGGTTGTTCCAGCGAATGGAGTCTAAAGACGGTCCTATGGGATAGAAAAGGGATGACAACGATTTTTTGAGATACGAAGGCTATCATGCATGTATTTTTAAGAAAAATGGAAAGTGATCAATGGACAATTCTACAGTAATATGAATTCAGAACAATTATATAGTAATGTGTCATGGACAATTCTTGTAAAGTGCAAAGTATTCTATTTCACGAACATTCAAATTAGTCGTTAGTTGGAATTTCTTGGCTTTTGGTGAAGAGAAAATTGGTTATTTTCAACTGGATAAACATATAACGTTTGGTTATTCGCGATATTCTTTTCACTAACAGCGGAGACGTTTCGGTTATTTGAATTGCATTCAATTTTAATTCCTTCCTAACCAAAATGAAACGTGTTTAGGCAAATTAAGCGATGATAAAAGAAGTGTAATGAATTAAATTAAAGATGTGATTTATAAGTGATATAGAATTTAAAGTAATTAAAAGGGAGATATAGGATAACTGCAAGCTGATACATGATGTAGATTGGAGAAAATTATCGAAATTAATCGTTCATAGTGATTGTAGTTAGAAGTGGCCCGTGAACAGAGTAATATAAGTTATTTCTGCAATAATCGAGAAATGCTTGAATAGGAATGATTAATAATACTTTATTATTTGAACGTAAACCGGGATTAAACGAATTAAGAGGGATTCGTGAGAGAGTGACCTTACATTTCCTTTTATATATAATAAAGTGTGTTATCTTGTTCTTATGTAACTTCAATTGGAGTTTTTAACTTATTGACTATTTAATTAGACATTGAGATGGCTGCAGACTTAAATAATGAAGGAATACGTCACCAACAGGGATTTATAATGTGAATTTATGAAATTTATAAGGTAAAAAGGCTTAAAGTTGAATTTTTTTGTAAAACACAAAATAAAACTTATACAATATTCACTTGATTTAACAACATTCCTTCAGTCATTTCTTTCAGTTTACTTACTATTAGAAATTATTGAATAGTTTCGATGGGATATATTTGGGGAAACCTTTTATTTTAGATCATGTTTATTATTATACGATAAGTAATTTATATAAAAGCTATATAAGCGTAAAATCAAGATTCAAGATTACGTTTTAGAAATGATTTATTTGCAATAAAATTTTATTGGAACATGTCACTGGTTGAGATCCAATTCTCCAAACAGTAAAGATTCTTTTGTATCTGTGTAATGAAATAGTGTAATACTATATTATTTTTCACAATATATTTTTAAGAAATTTAATTTAACTTTCACTTTTTATCAAAAAATGTTCATTTCTTAACTATATTTTTCTGTTTTACTGTATTTCCTGTATCTAGTTTCACGACTTAAATTCGTTCAACTGATAAGTTTTACAAAATTGGTTCAATTTGAAGGTAATAGCAATTTATTTACGTCAAATTCCTAAAGTGGAAATAAAATAATATTTTAAAACATTTATTGACATTTATCCAGAAGTCAGATTTCAAACATATCTCTGTAAATAAATGGCATGCAAAAATTTAATAAGTATTTACTCAATAAATGTGCTACCAAGAAAACAGAACATTTAATTATTTACTCTTGTTAATTTTTTATTGAAAAACTTCCAAATTTTTATGTTCGACTTCTGGAAATTCTATCGTTAAGCATGTCCCAAGAATTTTGGAGAGCATGCGACGAATAAAGATGGTTTCACAATTATTACAAAATTTGTGTAATTAAAGATGTTAAAGTAATTTAAGTAGTTTTTTTATATTCCTTTCCCATTCATTAAAATCGAATAATTGATAGGATTAAAAAATATTTAGTATCTGATTTGAGTTTTATTGATAATAATTAAAAGCCAAATACTTAACAAAATTTTCAAAGTGAAAAGTTCATATGCGAGCTTAGTAACGTTTCAGCAAAATATTACAGAAAATCATTACATTATTTTAGAGTATAAATTTCCAATACAAAATATCTCATTCAAAAATTGAAAAGCATAAAGCTTTAAAAGTATCACACAACATTGCTTACAATTGAAGATCTCAAAAACTATTAAGTACTGTTTATTTATATCTAGTTAATGTTACTATATCTAATGTCGATTAAATACATAAGTGATGGACTTCGGAATTTTGAACCCCAATTAAGTAATGAGGACGACACTTGAGCTGGTACCTCACTCTTCACCTTCCTCCTCACTGCTTGTTAGGTCTTTTAGATTAGATTTAATTCCAATTTCAATGATTTCGTTATTCTGCTCAATTATGTATTAGATGAAATCAAGACTTCAACAAAGATTTCGTTTAGTTAATTTGCCGCTAACCAAATGTTCAACTTTAACCTTTAGTGTACCTCTATACACAAGGAATCATAGAAAAAGAAATGCACAGTTTCTCTTTTTTTGATTCCTTTCTTTCAGCACCCCGTAACAACATTTGTTCATGGTAACAATTTAACTACATGCAGTGCAAATATTTGTATTTAAAACATATTGCCTTTACTATATATATATATTTAATTTAACTCAATTTTCATAATTGTTGGTGTACTTGAACGCTTCATATATCATCTACGTGTATTATTCGTTTTTCGACATAATTCTTGTCTCTTTTTGCGCACTTGTACCAAAATGTGATTAGTCAGGCAAATCTGTCGGTAAATATTTCTGGATTTTTGTCGACACCAGACCTTAATGTTAACTTTCACCTTATCGTCCCTGAAAGCTCTCGTTTACCTTTGGATAGAGGTGAAAGTTTTAAGTTGTAAAGTCGGGTACAAAGATGTCTCCCTACTTCAACATATCTCCATGTGGAGATGAGGTTGGAGCAGCAGGATCATCATCTTTTTTTTCCTTTCTCAGAACATCAACAACAACTAGGAACAAAGAACACAAATACATGACATAGACGACGCATATGGATTTAACATACATTAAGAACTTTTAATTCTGAGTTACAAATAAAAAACAGTTATGGTCATTGGTGCTTTACTTTTCAATCAAGACTTACACAATAATTTCAAAGCAAATTCTTGAATTAAATATAAATTTATTTAAAAAATCTACATGTCATTAAAAAAGTTAAGACATTAAAAACAAAGTATGCTTCGAAAATACATGGTTATTCAAAATCATTCATCAATTTCCGAAATTCCATATTTTCAAAAATGAAACGGAATCATAAGTAACTCATAAGCACAAAGAAAAACTGTGGAAGTCTTAGCAGATTAGCTAACCACTTGATATGGCCCCATGCTAGCTTTTTCTTTGGGGGCTTATAAAAAGTAAAGTGTATACACCACCATTGCCTACAAAATTATGTGAACTCAAACAACGAATTTCTACTGCTGTACAATGAATTGCCTCTGATACTTTACAATGTGGGCAGTTTACATATCTAATCGACATAATGCGCGTTATTAAAGAAATTTATATCGAACACTTGTAAGAGAACTTTTATGTTTTCCTTTTACATTCACGTATTACTTATCATTCTGAGTCGTTTATTTATGAACATATGGAGTTTGGAAATGGAATGCATCATTTTGAATAACCCTGTATTTAAAATGAAATATTATTACCATTTTTTTAACCCATAGTTTACTTTCATTTTAATTATACGCGAATTTATCTACTATTGATAATTAATTAAAAAGGCAAAAACTTTAAGAAAGCATTCACAAAAAACTTGCAAAACCATCATAACTTTGATTTCATTCGACAGTTTAAAGCATTTCGATGCTCATGGTAGAAAAGCTCTCTTTTTTTTGCTTCTATTTTTACAAAATTCGCAGCGCACTAACACACAATCTCTCTCTCAGAATCTTTCGACCTTACTCAGATTTTAGAGTGCCATTTCAAGGAATAGGTCATGTTATACTCTACGAAATTCTTGAATAAACAGTGCAGAAATCGATCTCCGTGCTGTTATGAAAAATGGACGACCATTTATAATGTCTAGGGTCTTCGCGTCTCCCAATGGGAGCTCAAACTTTTCCACGGGTACGGGGCCCACGCTGTAACTTGAACTCACCCCTGGTATGTCATCGTTAGTCTTTTCTACTATATTTCAGGAAAAGATAGGGGAGAACAAGGCTGCGCTGTGAGAGAAACATTCTAAATTTTCGATTTCAAATGGAAAAAAAGAAATGAAACATGGATATTCTAATCTCGGATTATTATGTATCTGATAGTATTTTCTTTGAGAGTTGTATCAAATACTTTAACTAGTTTGTAATGCTTAATTTTCAAGGCATGGCAGAATTATACAGATGGTTATAAAAGATTGATACACCAATTAACTTATAAATAGATACTTTATTTACAAAATTGAATGTAACATTTTAAAACGTGTGCTATTCTCTATTTACTTTCCGTCAATTAGCATTTTAGGTCTCTTTCTGATGTTATAGTTATGTTTCCAACTTCTTCCTAATCAAATGGAAACATGATGTAAATTAAGTAAACTTTTGAAGCGGAGTGAGTAGGTTTAATCCAGAGATAATAAAAGCGACAGATAATTGACTTAAGAACTAATGTTATTGTAATGAGAAGAATGCAAGTGTGATGTACGCGAAATTAGTCTGGCATGTATAGCAGATTGAGTGAGATTAGGATTCAATTCTGTCTTCCTAGCAATTGCAATAGGCTCTTGCAATCTTAACCTGGTAAGAATATTCATTGATATATTATAGAACTGGATAGTATTCGCTGAGTAGGAAGGTATAATTGTGGAGAGCATCCCCCTTATTTGAGAAGTAAATAAAGATATTTTGGATATTACTGACTATTTCAATTAATTGGTCTATGCTTAACTTAAGTTGAAATTGAATTTCCTATGATTAGCTTTAAGATGACTGACGAGACGGCTTATAGGATAGCGCCACACATTAATAAAAGTATTCTAACTTATCCAGTAGCTTTATATATACTATAAAACAAGATTAACATAATCTAATTGGGTAGTTGCACTGTTGCTACTCAAAACCATCAATCAATTACACGATGAATTACAAACAATCACACCCATATAAAACAAAACATCACACATATTTCTTGATTCTAACAATACAACTTATGGATTTAATCTGCATTCAAAGTACGAAGATCTGTAACAGTATTCATATTGTGTACGAAAACGTCATTTTACAGGTTTAATGACTAAAAATAGTAAAATAATTTTATAATGTTATGAGATTGAGGTAATAAATAACGCGTTAAGTAATCAAGCGAGTAATATTGATGCAATTCGCAAATTGATGTAAAGGTGAATTGTAATTTTCATGTTCTTAATTTCCTGTGAGAATAATAGTTATGTTAAATATAGCAGGAAAGAGTTTTCTATAGATTTGAGAATATTATATCTGAATATATACTTTGTTAAAATAGTAATCAAATAATTTAATATTACATATAAGATTTAAAGTTTATTTAACAGAAACTGGAAAATTCAAAGAGACTCGATGCTACAACTACACGAAATTTGAAGGATTTAATTTAGTGTCGCATCTAAAAATCGAAATTTTGCCTTACTGTTGAGATATGGTACTACTCAAATATTAATTTATATAATGGCATAATTCATACTTGATGGGAGAAATCAGCAAACCTAGAAAGAGATTCATTTATTGCTTATGAACTTTGTTCTTATAAGCAAAAAGAGAGCTACCGGCAACGGACTTCGTCAAATTGAATTTCGGTCAAGTGTTGAGGATGACACCTGAGCTGTCACTTCCCTCTCCAAACTTCCCCACCTCGCCAGTTGGAGGACTCTAAGGATTTAAGTGGGTTGGAGAAGAAGTTTTTAAATCCCTTTCATTTGAGATGTGCTTTTTTTTGGCAAAGACGTGCTTTTTAATCTTGATTGTAATTTTTAATTAATGTTTCATTGTTGTTTTGAATATTCAAAATTATCATGTATAATATGTGCTCTTGAATTCTTTAATATTGTTTTTAAGTAAATGTATGGCTTTTTTACACATAACATTTTGTATGTTTTAAAATGTGATACTACTTTTAACTTGAATCTTATATGATTTGACATTATTTAAAATTGTGTTTAATGAACATAAATAATTTCATGAATACACTTGTATATATATATATATATATATATATACGACAAATCCTAAGTAATATTATATTGTTATGGATTAAAGGAAACAAATCAGTGGTAGTCTTAAATCAGTCCAAGTAGTTTATTCAGTCATCATGATAATAATTGAATGATATTTGAAGTAAATTATTTTTTACATTGCTGAGCACAGCCATGACGATAGAGCCTTCCGTGGATCATACCGCCAGAGAAAAGAGGAATTGGAGTTATTTTTCATTTTCAGTAATGAAAAATTTAAGTGTGTTTCAGAAAAAGGTTAATATTTTTCTTTATTACATTCCTTTTATGGCATTATACAATAAAATATAAATTTTATGTTACAATTTAAAAATTTTAATTTCTATTCATTGAATGTATGAAAAGGAAAATTAAAATACATGTCTTTCATAAACAAATTTAAAAATGGTTTTCTACATCAATAATAAATAGATTCAAGGATTAAGATTCATATTTTAGAAAATAAAGAAGCTTCATGACCACATTTAATTAATTAAGAGAACAAAGAATCGTTAAATAACTAATTATAAATGTTTCAAAAATGTGAAAGAATAAGAAAAACTATTTTTTATAAAGAAGAAAAGTTATTGTTCAATACTGATGTTTTTGAAGAAAGTTGTAACTATTAACAAAATGTAAAAAAAAAATAATAATTCAATAATACTTATTACAAAAATTAAATGTACGATAAAATTTTACGTAAGAGAAGAATACTTGGTCCCTTTACATATTTACTTGGTTACAAATCGAACAACAATACAAAATAATGCATTAAGTAAATGAAGACTAAATAATATATTTTATATAAAATTTAACAACCGAAAGTAACAATGCTTAAAAAGACAGAAAGTGCTAAATTTTGTTACCATTCGAATAAAATGGTATGCAAGGGAATTTAATAGTTTTACACATAAAAGTTAAAGTATTTTTAAAAGATGAAGGTTTTATCGTAGAAGCAAATATATATAATCTTAAATCATGAAAAATATTTAATAAGGGCATAATTTAACAAATTAATGTATAATAAGCTTAAGAACATTATCATAAGTGTGGTGTAAATGAAAGGATAGATTTGAACAAATAGATTAATAAAAATTCTAAAAAAGAATAAATAAGATTTAGTATTAATGATAAACAAATACATTTTCAAATTGCAATGCATAAATAGCAACATATTAAGTAAAAAAAAAGTAGGATCATAAAGTCACTGTTAAGCTAAAAGAACACTGGAGTTCATAAAAAATTGTCATAAATAAGTTATCATTTCATAATAAATTCTATATATATCAGGCAGCCTTAAGCTTTGAAAAAATTACAGCATTAACTAAATTTAAAGAAATATATAAAACAGGAAACACAAGCACATTTATCATCGGGATCAAAAACACACCCCATAATAAACAGAAAATTCCATTAAAAATTGTTCAAATAGAATATAAACGATAGTACTTAATACTAAGGAATTTAAAATCATTACTTATAAACTTAAAAAAAAGTGTCCCGAAAAATTTCTGATTCAACGATAAAAATATCTGATAAGAAAAAAAAATAATAATTTAGTACCGTAAACAGTTAAACAACTACAATAAACTGAGACGAAATATTTATGAGCATTCTGAAGAGGCTTTCTGATCAACAACGTGAAATGCCTTTCTATTTGGAGTAAATAGGTATAAATTTTAAACACGTTCGACTCTGACAAAACCAACATAAAGTAAGCCTTTTGAGTTTTCTTGGACGCAGTCCTACAGTTTGAAAGTATATATCAATAGCATGCAAACCAAAATCTTTTTTGAGGACTTGAATGTAATAAATTTTGTAATTTCTTTTTTTTTTTTGAAATTGTCAGTTATATTTTGATTTGGAATTCAATATAGTCTCAGCGGCATTTTTCGGAATCATTTTTAAAGGCTGAATATTGAATTTAGATTATTTCTATAACATTTATTTTAGGTTATAATTGAAGAAAATTATTCGCGAAATCCCACTTTAATTTTCAAGCGTGATACTATTAATAGCAATTAAAAAAAGTTCTTCTTTGAAGTATTTTTAAATGTTACTGTAAAAAACTACCTCATTTTCGTGTGAGTTTGTACAAGTGAAAACTTTTTAAGACGGATGATAGTGACAAATGACACTTTAATTACAATATTCAAAGCAAGATAAATACAGGTAACAAAGCTTGGGTAGATTAACAGCAAACACAGAAAACACAGCACTTGTGCAGATTAGCTACACAATAGGAACAAAGTTTGCACTCATACAGATCAGTAACACAGATACAAAGCAGCAATTATAACAACAGTCATGGCTGTATCAGTATCGTTCAGTTCACCAGCTTACTATTTCGCAGTACGGACAAAAAAATCTCCGTAGTAATAAATACTTTTTCCGACAGCTTTCGTCAGATATAGGCCGCTTCCCGTCAGATTCACCTCAGCCCCGTTACCCATAATTCTTCGGCAGATCCATTCAGCTAAAGCCGATTTATTCCAATCGACTACCCGTTCGATTCGCTCCGGCTTCGCATTTCTCCATATTCACAGCCAATCCAGCGAATTGTGATGTCACAAGAAAAATTCAGGAAAAGTTCTTAACTTTCCTTCTAATCGAATTATCACTGATTCCATCATTTTCTAGAACAGTATTTTATGGTTAAAGTCACCAAGTTTCTCGCTGAGTTGCCAAATTTGTCACTAGGATTAAGTGTAAATTTTGTTTAAGCTTCGTTTTGTCTGACAAAGTCTGTGTAAATATCTATTTTTCCATTTAAAAACTTTTCAGGGACAAATTTTCCTTCAATTTTTCAAAATAAAAAATGCAGCTTATCACTTATAAATACGAGTAATTAGAATAAAACTGTGACTAAAAATAAAATTTAATACTGAGCTTTTCAAAAATTGAAACTCTTGAATTCTTATTTCAAAAATTAAATGTAACATTGAGAAGGAGAAGAAAATTTCGCAGTTTTAATAATGAATCCAATTAATTCAGAGATTTAGAATTTAACAGCTGAAAATAATAATATTTAAAGAGATAAAAAAATACTGCAATGAAATTATCATTCGAATGAAATGGAATGTACGAACCACAAAACCAAATAACAAAGGATTCAGGGGATTTTATAACATAAATATAAAGTTTTAACGAACAAAATCAACTATGACCAGCTATTAAAATGTTTTTTAATGAAGACTGACGTCAGCCCAATTCTAGAAAACATATCCGTTCCTAGCAAGGTGAATAGATATAAATAAATAAAATAAACTTTATTCTTCTGGTAACCAGAACCCCACATATAATATATATTAATGACTGTTCATATCCAACACAGAGAAAAATGGCATTTCTAAAAAATTTTAATAACTATTTTGAAATAAGGGACGACTTTTACATACTGTTTTAAATAATATTTAGATAATTACAAATTTGTCTCTAAGAAGATAATGGTTTAACAAATAGCATATCAAATCCAAATGTATAAATTTAGATCTATTATGAGCTAAATCTGCAGTTCTAAGCCAAATGAGGAACACTAGCAATGAAATATTAACATTTGTACAAAATGACTACATTTAAAGTTCCATCAATCTAAGTCAATCAAGAATTTTGAATTAAAATTTATTAAAACTAGTGATAAATTTTCTAATCTGCGAGAAAATATATTGAAAATTGCCCTATAAATTTTTAAATATCGATAAGGACTAATATGTATTAAGCTCTCTACATATTTATTAGGGGTATTTTTTAAGTAAGTGCCGTTTTTAAATATGGCAGCTGAAATACTACTCTCGCCATTCCACACAGGTGTATTGAGTATCAATATATTGGTTAATTTCAGATGCCAGTACGGAAGCATTCGTTCGTGTTTACGTTTGTTTGTGCACTTTTAAAATGCGTCACATAATCGAAAATGCCAACGATTGTGAAATACGTGTTGCGCTTCCTTTACTGCTCGCAAAAGTCGTGAAAGTTGTCGAAATTCATCAGCAGATTAATGAAATGTATGGAACAAACTCTGATAGCGATAGAAAGATACTAAAATGATTGAGAGCATTTAAAGAGGGCCGAACATTGAAGAGAGGTTCATGATGAGGAACATAGTGGGTGACTCTCTGTCATTATTGAAGACTTCGAAAGTTCGAAAGATGCGAAAGTTCAAGAAAACAGACGCTTTATGATTTCGTCTTTATCTAATGAGTTTCCACAAGTTTCAATGTATGTTCTTTATGAAATTGAGGCAGAGTGATTAAATTATCGGAAGTTGTGCTCACGATGGGCATCGATAATGATCACCACGGTACACAAAACCATTTGGGTAGGTAGTGATTTGACTATATTTAAACGGTATAATTATTAAGGTGATGAGATTTTAAGCCAAATTATCATTGGCGACGAAATATGGGGGCTTATGTAACACAGAAATCAAAACAGTGATCTATAGAACGGAGACTTTCGACAACACCCAAAACAGTGAGGCTCAAGTAAACAATTTCAACACGCAAAATCATGTGTACTATGTTTTGGTACAGGCAGGAGTTATTGCTTGTGGAATTTTTGAAACGGGTGATACAATAAGTTCCGAGGCATATTGTGACACCTTAACGAAATTGCATTGTCAAATCAAAAGTATGGTGTGGTATGCTCAGTAAAAAAGACTATTTTGCTGCATGACAATACGTTTCTCATTAAACTCGAGAACCATTGCATCATATGGCTCAGAATAACAGGATCCTCTTAGTATAGCCCTGATCTGGCAACCAGGGACTACCACTCATTCTTTCACATGAAAAAGCATTTAAACAGTCAACTATATCATTTATGAAGACACCAAAAGGGCGGTACTACTGTGGTTAGCCTATCAGGCGTCTGATTGCTATGAGGATGGAATACAGAAGCTGTCTGTACGATATAATGCGCATCTTAATAGTGGCGATAATTGCATTGAATAGTAGAATAACGTACAGGCTTTCTTATAAAAATAAAATAACAGAAAAAACTTCACTTGTTCCTTTTTTAAATCGCAAAATCGTACTTACTTAAAAAACACACTGATATAGTGTCAAACAGATAAATTGGAATCAATATATTAAGATTATATGAATATAATATATATATATATATATATATATATATATATAACACAAGCAGATGTCAAATAAAATATAAGCAATAGACAACATTAAAGAACATACAATCATTACTTCTACATGAAAAAATGTTCCAAAAACGGTAGTTAAATTATACAAACTATCTATAAATAATTATAAATTGTGAAGAAATATTATTAAGAAATCTGGTGAGAGAGCTTTTTGATAAACAATGTTAAACGTCATTTTGCATTCATAATAAAGATGAATGAATAAGTTTTGAAAACTGTCCACCCTGGCACATCCAAAATAAACTGCCATAGGAGAGGCAAGGATTTGTCTTAGAGATTTGTTGAGTTTGATATATTCTTAGCAAAGCTGAGATGAATGGGATATTGAAAGATGTTTAAACAGGAGTGGAAACTGATGGATTGGGTATACTTTCCAATGGCGTAGTAGTTTCAATAACAATAAGTATAAGCTTTTTGATGGATAATCTGATTCCATTACACAAAATACTGGGCGGTTCCAAAGAGTTTAAAACCTTCGTCGTATAACTGACCGCTTCCTTTAAGGCACAAATCAGTGTACTTAAAGATTTCCCAGAACTTGCGATAAAAATCGATTATTGTGGAAATTTATAAATGAATCTTTGGATAAAAAGTTGTATACTGACCAAATTGTACAGATAGCTAAAACTATTCTTTTAATTTATGGTTTTATACAGTTGACTCTGAGAACTAGGCAAGCGAAGTAAATAGTCATTTGTTTTATGGTGCAACGAAATCATGCATAAATCTTTGGCTATGCATGGATTTGAAGAAATTCTTGACAGTTCGGCAACATAGTTGGTAAATATTTTTCTTCGATATTAACAATTCTACCAATACTTTTCTTGAATACTTGCATTGTTGTCCTTGCAGTAGTTTTATTAACTCTAGCTTCACTTTCACCTGCAGCGTTTGACGGAAGGTAAACAAAGAATACAAACTTATCTTTTTGAGAATTAAATCTCATTTTTAGAATTAAAACGTTTTTGCAATATTTGATTTAAAAAAAAGTTATCATTTTTCTACATTGTTTGATCGTATGGTTTTATGGGATGTAGAGAAACAAAGGCTATTATTCAATATTTAAAAAAGACACAAATACTTTTCACTGTCAGTAGATTAGCTTCTTTGAGAGCTCATACGATACAAAAATTTTCAAAGAAAGTTACCTGAATATTTCTATTTCGCGAAGCAGTTATTTGAAGATCCGTAAAAAAATTTTAATTTTATGAAATTTGAGAAAAAAAAATTTAAGAGAGATGGGAATGATCGCATATAAATATTGTGAAGAGATTAATTGACAATTAATAAAGAATATTATTGATAATTCAGTGGCGTTATTTCTGCTTGGAAATTTTTTCTTGGTGTTTCTGTTCACGTCATGAATTTTCATGTGTTGAAGGAACTACATTATTCACAGAGTTAGCATTAGACAAGTTTTCCTTATTTTATTTCCATTGTATGTGACCTGTTTTTATTCTTATTTTTAACTGTTTGAAGGAATTTAGGATAGCTTGGAAATTCTTGATCAGATGCCATACGTCCATGTTCGAGACGTTTGATACAAAAAAAGGTTTGAATTTTTTTTCTTTTATGCTACATTCAGTATTTCGAAAGTTAAATAGCATAACTTGGGGACTTCAAAAATTTTCTGCTCTCTCTTCAAAAGTGGAAGGATTATTATAAAAAGTGGTAATAGTTTACTTGGATTTTCAATTGGTTAATTGAATTAA
Organism: Nephila pilipes; assembly: GCA_019974015.1. NCBI lineage: Eukaryota > Metazoa > Arthropoda > Arachnida > Araneae > Nephilidae > Nephila > Nephila pilipes. Next base: position 172,757 of record BMAW01109208.1, on the reverse strand, counting down.
TTGAGTGGGGGGAAACCCCTTCACTTCTAATTCTTCCCGAATGTCTTCAATGGGGGTGTTGCAAGGTAGCCCCTATACAACTGCTTGTATTGAACGTTCATTGATTGGTTTGATGGTGTAAAATTCATGATTTTTTTCTCGGTTACTTCGTCTATGACCTTTATGTATTGCAGATCATCACCGGAGTAAAGTTTGATATACTAACTAAAAAGGCGATTACGTAAATTTGGATTTTCTGAAATTAATTCTTTAAATTGAAGGACGTAATTCTTTGATACTTTAAGCATTATTGGAGGAGGGCATTTAGGTTTCGGTTAAATTACATTTATTAACAAAATCGTGGGATGCTGTAGAGCTTTTATCTAAAGTCTGGAATTTATTTTGAGTTGCCTTTGCGGGCAAAATAATTTTTAGGTCTATTCGTTTTACCGTATTCTTTTTTGTTGGTTTTATGAATTTCTTATTATTGATTTCTGATCCAATTCTCTTCGTGTTTTTACAAACTAATGGTGAAACATCATGAGGGAAGCAACCAGGTACTTTATGGTGGCGAGAGGGAGGGGGAGGAGAGCCACAACTACTTACAGATTATTGTAAATCCACTTCAATTATTCGGGGAAGTTACTTGCTTAGATCAGTGTCCGTTTTTTCATGGATTATTTTCATGTCAGTCTCTACCTTTATAGTTGTTCTTGGTATACATTTGAAGTTTCTCCATTTTGCAGTTCTTCTCCAGTATTCCTCGTCAACTGTAGGTGAAGTAGTGAATGAATTACTTTTCATCTCCATGTCCTTTTCTAAACCCGAGTCTGATTCTATGTCCTTCATTTTGATTGCTTAGAGAAAAAATTATTGCCTTCACCAAGAGAAAGAAAAGAGCATCTTGGGTATAGTCCTCTAACAAGTATCATTAATGTTGTAATATTCTCCCAAATATGATGGTTTCGAAAATAAATATTTTATGAGTCCGACATCAGGCAATGTCGAGTTAGTTTATTAAGTAGTGAACACTATTTCTCGTTCACTCAAATTTTGGTAAGAAAACCGCACACATGATTAAATATAATTATAAATTGTAAATATCAAACATAAACCATGGCGTCAAATGATGTAATACGCACTATAGCTAAGCGTAGCGAAACCAAATGTAAATCAAGACGCTCTGTGACTTAAATTCAATAGAATTATGAACAGTGAAGACATATTGCACATTATCAGTCCCATTAAAATTAAGTTTTAAAAATTCTAAGGCAAATTTCATTGGCTTCGAGATACAATTAGAACCCATACATTCCTTGTACCAAATTTCGTTTTTCTTGACATACATAAACCCACATACACACGAAAAGAACTCTTTCTTTTATTAATATAGATGGATTAAAGTATTAGAATCAATTAGAAATTATAAGAATCATTGATTGTCTTATAATATAGTGCGAATTATTTAAATACAGTATTTGCTAGTAAAATATGGTTTAAAAATAGGCTTAAATACAAACAGAACGTAAGTTTTAAAAAAAATAGGTTTGAATACAAATAGAATGGTAAACAAACAAATATAACCCAAACTTACTTTATTGAATCACGTATTTACTCCAAAAAAATGTTCTAATAATTTTGCACTCATATTGATGTTCACATATAGGCCAGTAGAATAAATAAACTTCTTTCAATTTAGGTTAGTATAGTCGTTAAAATAGTAGTATAGTCATATCCGAGCATTTTCTTTATTGTTGAAAGCAATTCGCATTTAGACATCACATTAGAAGCAACACAAGTGCGCATATTAGCTAAGCAGAAACACACACACATCGAAAGCGTAAAAGAGTACAAGAGAGCCAAAGAGAATAGCTAAGGTCTAGAGTCAACTTTTATACCCCAGAAAATGGAGAAATCCCAAAATTTCAAAGTAAAAGTTACGGTTGCAATTAATGAGTGCATGAAAATTAATTGATAAATTTGGTTAGTTATTCAAAAATAGAATATGTTGAAAAGGGGAAAGAAAGTTAAAAAGAAGGAAAGAAGGTGAAAAAGCGATTTTTTTTTCTCCTCATAATTGAATATTTTATATATATGAAAATTTCCTATCCAAGAAAAACATTTTTAAAATTTTATTCAAGTTTGAATTATCTGGAATAATCTCTATTTATAACATATGTACTCTGGTGTGTTTATTTTATAAGCATTTCAAGTGTAAATTCCGTTACAATAAATTTTTCGAAGGTATACAAAAAGAAAAAGTAAAAAAGACAACCTAAAGGCATTTTTAATATCTTTAACAAAAGTCAATTCCCAATTTTTTTCGCTGTCAATATTTCCAGAGCTTTTATTACGATAATTAATTTTCTTTTCTGTAAATAAATTTATTGGTAAATATTTGTATGTGAGATATCTTTCGTAATTTAAAAAATGAGCACAAGATTCTTTTAGAACGAAGCCTTTTGTATTTTATTCTTAATATACATCTTTCTACCTGGAAACTGTTCCTTTTTAAAAGTGTTGCAATAACTTGATAATCATTGTTTTACTACATGGAGGAAGCACAGGTTAGAATGCGAAAATTGTATTTCCTGAAACAGGCTTTTACGAAATCAGATTGACAAAAGAATGTTTCTGAAGCCTCTACGACTGGCGAAACGTATGTTGTGTTTTTTTAACCTTTTTGTGAGTTAAAACAACAAAGACGGATTTTCAAAATTCTTATCAAACAAAGAGAAGAGCTGTGGAGGCAGACGATAATTATATTTGCAACGTATATAACTCAGGGAAAATAATTTTTTATGGAACATCTCTGACTATGAAGAACGTTTCCGAAAAAAAGAAATCATATTGACTTGTTCCATTTAATTCGATAAAATTCAAACAGATTTTATTAGATTCGATTTTTGTGAGTATAAGTAACTTATTAGATTTAACATTTCGCATAAATATTTCGAACGTAGAGAATGTTTTTCTTAGAAATTCAATGATGGCATTTAAATAAATTGTCAGAGTAAAAAGAAGTACTCGAATTAAATTAATGAAATGTAAAACTGAATGTGATTTTTGTATAAATTTATATCATGTTTTAGTACAGAAATCGGTGAAAAAAAATTAAAGGTTAATCTTTATACATTTTTAGCATCAGTTAGACTTTTTGACTAATTTAAAATTTACAATATTCATTTCAGTGAAATTTGTTAAATGTAGCATGAGATACATATAGCTAATAATTAAGTATTTTTAAATACTTTTCGAGAGAAAACTCGTATTAACTCTATTCTGCTATAAACGCATTAATATACGGGGATTTAAATTAAAAATGATTAACAATGATTAGCTTGAAACCATTGTCTACGGTAGTCTTTTCAATATTATATATTTAAAGGATTTTTATGCTTCATTGCGTCAGTTTTATTCATGCTGTTCTCTTCATTGAAAGCATAAACAATTCGATTATGTAAATGTTTGAAATATACATAATTATTTGTTTAGTTTTTCGGTTGCAATTATTACAAGATATATTTCTTTATGATTATGAAATCCAACATCAGAAATATTTTTATGTATTTGATACTATTGCACAAAAGAAAATTTTCACAGAAAGTGCAATTTCACTAATTAATTTTTTAAAGTTTAGTAATTTTTTAATAATTTTATTTTTGTAGAGATTATTTGGAAATAAATTTTCGTTTCATTTAGCCTATGCCCATCCGTGGTTGTTAATACTTCCAACACCAAGCCTACCAATAGTGGATAGATATATCCGCAGATAGATTGACGAATTCGAAGCATTTCTACTAGTTTTCGCCGTCCGTATTGGAGGTCCGACGTAACGAGCTGATCTCATTAGAAGCCAAATCGATGCTTGTAGATAGCCGTGCCTGTCATAAGACGGAAACGCCCGATAGCTTCAGCGCGTTCGAAATGCAATGGAACACGTCCTCCCGCGGCAAGATAATACCATCTTTTGCCTTTACTCAAATCTTTGAGGTTTTCGTCAGCGGAACTGTTAACGGTTGTAGCAATTTGGTTGTATGCTGTTGTTTGGTTGGTCCCAAGTACTGGTGATGAACTCTGCCTGTTTGGTGAAATACTGGATTGTTCGTGGGTACTCTGTGTGGATGTTATTCTTCAGTGCTAAAGTGGTTGATTAGGAGTAGATGAGAAATACAATTTTTCTTCTTGATGGATTAAGAGTTAGTAGTTGTTTAACAGCTTCTTGAATGTCACACACTTTACATAGTAGTTGTTGGTCTTTTTTTTCACAGCTCGGCAATTTTCAAAGAGACTGCAGTACCATGCGACACCTTTATTCGTTTGCTAGGCAGGATTGATATGACTGTCGTGCAGTGAGGGCGCACGAGATTCAAGAGAAATTTGGTACATATTCATTAGAGATTCCGTGTATGTTTAAAGGCAATTTTCAGATACTGAGTTGTAGGTTTGTATCTGTGTGTGTGTTCCTGAGATTTCATCAATTCCCTTTGAATTCGTTTCTCATCAATTATCTCCCAAACTTTGAGGGTTTATTTGTCCCTTCGAGACTAAAGAGGTTCAATGCCCATTTGAAACTGCATGACTATTTGGAAGCATATTACTATAAATATTAGGACTTTTTTAGTATTTATCATTTATAATTTCCTGTTTGTTTATGAAAGGAAATATTAATTTAATTTCAGAGATGTTATAAACTAATAGTATGACTTAAGTCAACTTTTCAAATAGAGAATATACTGTTCGCATATACTATTCTAGTATGAAAATGCGACCGATGGGGGGAGGAATATTGGTTCAAAATATTGTAATTAAAATGGAAAAACTTTATTTATAAAATTAATGAGGTAGTCTGAATTACAAATATCTTAGGGTAAATGCTAAGTATTACCTAAATATGGATAAATATTAAACTTACCTTAAAGATATAAACAAAAAACTAGACACATGTTTATTTAAGAAGTTGTTTCGGTTTTATATGGAATAACTTAATTTCTGTTAAAATAGAAATCAACAATTAGGACTTGATTCCTTTTCTGAAACTCATATTCATCTCTTAGAAAAGATGAATTCTGTATTAAGAAACATTTATCCACTTTTTAGAAAATTTTCTTTACGTTTTTAAGAAAAATAGGTAAAGCAAGTACAGCGAAAACAATGGCGAATCAAACAATTGAACTGTGAAGTCAACTGTGGATAGTACTGTTGCTGGAAAATAGCGTAAAAGTTTCTTTTGAATACCAAATACACGTGGGAAATTGGTTAAGTGTGAATTTCGGGTATTTTTTTCACTCCTCAAGTGACTGTGTACCATTTATTGGTATGAAATCGAATATAAGATAAATGTTAAGATTTCTTTTTGTTCGTTTTTGCCTAAGGCTTAGAGCTTCCACGTCTTTTGAATCTGGAATCTTCAAAAGTAAGGAGAATATATTTTAGGAATTGGCCAAGAAGTTTGCGTTTATTTTATGCAAAAATATATTGCACCCATTTCTTTATCACACACAAAAAAGTTTAGTTTTTTAATTTACATTTCCTTTTAAATTACTTTTTTCCTTCAAGATGTCAGACTTTTTTACGAATTTACAATTTAAAAATTATAACATCTTAAACAACAGTTTTATCATATCTTTTTGCGTAGAAAATAAAAGATTCAAACAGTATTCTAATATGAGCTATTTTTCGCTCATAAGCTCGGGTTTTTTTAAAAAAAATTAATATTATAAAATTGTAGCAACTCATACAACGTTTATATCAAATTATTTTTACTAAGAAAAGAGCAGACACAAGTAATGTTCAGTATTTTTAAGGTGGAGTTTTGTTTGTTTGAAAAGTTTAATTTTTTTTAGAATATACTGTTGCTAATTGGACACTAGTGATATCTTTACCGCTCTTTCTTGTCTAACAAAGAATAGCCGGTATTCAAATTTTTAAGATTGAATTTCCACACAAAAATAAAGAAATAATTTAGACGTTAATTTATCAAAGCCGAAAAGCCCTTAAGTACAAAGCTATCAAACCTTCTATTAAGGAAAAGAAAAGATATAAGCTATATTTGAATTCTAAAGATTAAGATTTTCATTGTGGCAAATATTTAATTTTTTTTCTTTGTTTCCTTCTTAACTAGGCTTTTTACAGCAATCAATGCATTAATCATTTTACAATTATTAAAAAATTTTGAAAATAACTGTAATAGATTTTAAAAAAAGTAAGCTTATGGTATAATTTGTAATTAAACATGCTTTTTGTTTTTAAAATAGAATCATAAGTTACTACAGTTTATCATGAAGTAAATTTAAACCACGATTTTCAGGTAAATTGGCATTTTTTAAAGCTCATAACTTTTTAAGTAGTCGGGCGTTAATGTTAGACTAAATTACGACCTAAACGATTAAGAAAGCAGTAAAATATTGACATAAAAATAGTTCCTTATTTTTAAATCAAATCTCTAAAATTTATACATTTTTTCAAATTTTTATACCTTTTTTCATTGTAGCACATAAAGACTAAATTAAAGTAATGTTTTGCTTTGTATTTTATCTATATATATATTAAATAAATGTTTAAAATTAAAATTTTATAAAGTTAGTCGAAATTTCTTCCTTTTTGCTTGAAGATTTCTATGTGGTATTATATATATATATATATATATATATATATATATATATATATAATGTGTGTGTGTGTGAGGACCGGAAATTAATGCCGTTTTTGCGCAAGTAGATATTTTTTACTCCTTTATCAGTTCATTGCGTACACCAAAGTCGTGTTGCATCAAAGGCATTTTAAAGTTAGAATTACTTGTTTACTCGTTACTAATTAAATCTTTTTTATTCTGTAATTTTGGATGACATGGTCAGCCAAGTACCAGAAGTGGTACATATTCGCATTGTATGCTTTTCGAGTTTCTCAAGGGTAGTAACGCGACGGTTGTTACTTAAAACATTTTATTTTGAACTTTTTGACTCGTACGCATTACGAAGACCAACAGCTTTAAACAATTGCATGTTAAGAATAGAAGTGGAAGAAAATCCGTGTCAGACAATCAAAGGACTATCAAAACTCTTAATTAACCTAGGTCGACCATCCAATAATATTTGCAGCAGATTGGTAGAGTAAGAAGAGTAGGTGTTTGGATCTCTCATAATCTGTCCGAAGAAAACAAAGCTAACCGATCCACCACATGCAACTCCTTGCTTCAGCGGCTCAATAGAGAAAAAAAACGACGCAATAAGAAGGATATGTCCAATGGAGACAACAATTGGCGGATAGGAAGATTATGTACAGAATAGAAGATGAATAAAATTTCGGAAAAATTGAATAATTTATCTCTGAGTTACATAACTGCAAAGTAACCAGCTCAATAAGGTGTTCTACCACCTCTAGCCTGGATGAAAGCTGCCACACGACGTAGCATAAAGTGATAAAGTTCCCTGATGGTCTCCTGTGGTATTTCTTGCCAAATTTCCCCCAATTGTCGGGTTAGGTCATCAATATTCCCTGGTAGATAAAATCGCCTTTCCATCATATCTCAGACATGCTCTATTGGCGAGCGATCTGGCAGGCCAAGGAAGTGTTTGACAAGCGATAAGACAGTTCATAGCAACACGTACCGCATGTGGTCTGGCATTATCTTGCTAAAAAATAAGGCCAGGTTACTGCAAAAGGAACGGTAGCAAAACAGGTCTCAGAATGTCGTCGACGAACCGCTAATGATACGCTGTAAGTGCACGACGTACGCTGTAAGTGTGTCTGTAATGACGACCAAAGGAATCCGGCTATCAAGGGAAATGGCACCCCAGACCATAACTCCTGTTTGAGGGCCTGTGTGGCGTGCAATAGTGGAAGCAGGATCGATACGCTGCCCTGGGCGTCTCCAGAAACATCTTCGATGATCGTCAGGACACAATTGGAAGCGGGATTCGTCACTAAACTCTATACGTACCCAGTCATCATCATTCTTACCTGATCGAGCCAAGCACCACTGTAATCTGGCTCGACGGTGTGCAGGCATGAGTGGCAGGTGGCGTTGTGGTTTTTAAGAGCGTATATTTCGCTCCATCAGTTGTTTGTTAAGGGTCATGGTGGACACTTGTGTGCGGGTCCCACGTCTAAGGGTTGATAACGATGAATCAGGCGCTGTGACAGCTGATCTGACAATTACTCGATCCTTCCGATCTGTTTAGGCCCTATGTCGACTGCTACCAACCTGACGTTGAAATCTGTCACTATCCACCCATTCCTGCCAGTATCTTCTAATCGCCGCATCATTTCGATCCATATGACAAGCGATTCTCCGATTTGCCCAACCTGCTTCTTTCAATCCAATGATACGATCTATTTCAAACTCTGACAATTGCTCGTAATGAGCTCGAATCCAGAGGCGAAGTATTTTTTCAGTTGTTGAAAGGTATCTTAAACTGCAATGCAACAGAAATTTTAACCATCAAATTAGAAATGGCTTCTTATATACACCTGCTGAGTGCGCAGTTCCGATGTGTTTTAGCTCTCGCTATTCATTCATTGGACACTAAAATTTTAATCATTTGCATGTTCGGTCTAAATGTCTTTGCATATGAAATTTTATTACAATTCGGCAACTCCATCTTGGTGCAACGTTCTTTTTGTTATATATATATATATATATATATATATATATATATAATTCAATAGAATATAGATAAAAATAAACTAAAATTCAGAGACATTTAAATATATTTTGTTTAATTTTTTTTGAAAAGACAGAAAAATCGAAAATGATATATTTAATGTTAGGCTTTGGGTTTTTTTCTAAAATTATAGGCCTCTAAATATTCCAAATATAAAAATTGTTAATATAAATTAATATTCAATGATTCTTCATGCACCATTGTTTATTTTAAAGCTTTTTTATTATAATATTTTGCAAGTTTTATAACATTCTTTCTCAATAGATACTGTGTCTTGTCAAAAGATATGTTTGGTAATAAAAGCTTTTACTTCGTGATATGAGGATTACTTTTTATCACAGAATCTGGTATCCGTTCCTTATTTAAATATATCTGCACTCAATTCTATTTCAAATTAAATATCATATAAAAATATAACATAAGTTTCTTTTTGTCTGTATCAGTGTATTTCGATTCTGAACTCTTACCAGTTAATATATTCTTATGGGACGTAAATGTGAGTGAAACTGTGTGTGAAGTAAATGAAACTTTTTCTGAGCTATGATAAAGGCAAATAACTTCTAAAGGCCTTAATTTTTCATAACTAGTACTAGGTTTTCTAAGTATCACATTGAATCTAGCAAATCCAAATGCACAGAAATGCTAATCTTATTATGCGGTTTCAAGTTGTTTACACTATCATACTTAATAAATTTTGTCTTTGACATTGTTTGGGTAATATTAAGTTTATGCACATAATTATACGATCAGAAACTGTTTCTGGATATTAAATTAAACTAATTCATATGAATAACAAAGAAGTATATCAGTCTATGAACAATGTATGCATTTCGGAGTGGCATTTATTAGGCGACATAAACTTTGCCGTCATTTACATTATTGAATATTTATGATCTCTTCATAATTCAAGTGTTAATTATATTAATTTTTATTGTGCATATTTTGTATTAGATTTCTTAAACAAATTTGAAAAAGCTTATTCAGAAATGTTGTTTTTCCTATCTCGTGTAAGGTTTACTATTCTGAAACTTTTTATGCATAAAAAATACACAAAGAAATTTGAAAGCGATAATGTTGTTATTTAAAGATGCAGAGAATTTTTATTCAATTCGATTTAAAGAGATAAAGTTCTAACAGTAACACAGCTTAAAATGAAGATATATTACTCAAAATAAATTTTAAAAACTAATTTTAAATAATAAATTCTGATTTCACTTATGCAAAACACAAAGTTTTAAAGGTCACCTATTAATATGTTTGCTATTTGTGAATCCCTTGTTTTAGCTTATCAGTCGACTGAACCAGTGTTTGGTAGATTTGTGAATGGTTAAGTAAATTTTTATTATGTTATTTTCCGAATTTGACACAAAGCATTTCCTTTTCTTGACAAACATTTTTTCTGGCTGCAAAAAAAGAATATTTTATGTAAACTTCTTTCTTTTTTCAAAACCCTTAAACATTTTTTAATTTTATTTATATACAATTGCAAATAATTTTCCAAAAACAGCATGATTTGAATTCTCCAAAAGCCGCAATTCTTCACAATTTGAAACAGACATTTATTTCTATGTAGTCTCCTTCCAAAATATTCCAGAAATGAAAGTGTCTTTACGTCTCCAGAGCAACAAAGCATAAAAGAGAGAGAGAGAGGAAAAGAACTAAAATGGAACACCAGAATACCACGATGACAAATCTCGAATGCTCTCATAAAAGATGTAAACTTTCCCGCACGCTCTTTATTTCCAGAGAAATCCTCCAAAACTGCTGTACTTCAACAGTTATTGCCCGAATCAGATTTAAGATGCCTGAAACAGAAGTTGTATAACCCAGGTTACAGGGGCGAGCGTTTTTGCTTACGAAGAGGAGGAAGAGCCCCATCTTTCACAGTCTACTACAGGATGAAGTCCATTTCTTTCGGAAGCGGAACTGGGGCGCACACACTTCTCCGCCCCTGTTCATTGATATTTATAATATATCTGGATTTTTTCCGATTAGTGTCAAGATGCGGAAGAGGCTACGAGTATAAAGGGAAATAAAACAAACTAAAAAGATCAGATTTATGTTCTTAACCATTTAGATGGAATCTGTCTTTTGTGGATCGAGAGGAAGTTAACAGAAGGCTTTCGTATCTTCCCATCGTATTTTTTTCTGGATAGTTAATAACGATTTTTTTGCATGAAAAAAAATTTAAAGCTTCATATGTTAAACTTCGTATCTTTTCGATTTTTAAATGTTCCATTTTTAAGATAATCTGACCCAAGTCATATATAAGAATAAAGTATTTTGTTTCGGAAAATTATTTTAGGAAGGAAAAGGAAAGTTTTTCTATTGTAAACAGCGTTTATTTTATGTCGTTAATTCTAAATTAATAAGCCTGAAAAAAGTATCGGAAATTGTACAAGTAAATCGTTAATCCAATCTGATTCATAAAAAGAAATTATAGGGAATAAAATTGTTTAATAAAGTTCACACATCTTTTAAACTGAAATTGTCAAGCCCTTATAGGAAATTTTTAAATTTGCTATTGATGAACAAAGGTAAATTTTAGTAAATGTTTTCAGTCAACGACAAAAAAACACTTCTTTTATAACGAATATATCTGTATAACTTAATAAAGCTGTACCATTAGAAACTTATGAATAGATTTTTCATACTTCATGGTCCACGTTTGTATCTTATAAATATCATACATGTATTTTACAAGGGCCAGGGCATACTTATGACCAGGAGCAATGACCAGGGGCACACTTAAAATGTATGAACTCTGATCGCTTCTGTAGTCTGGGTCTTTAAATACGTTACTAGAAAAGGAACTTGATGACAGCTTATGGACTCTCTAAAAATCAAGTTCATAAATGGAACTAAAAAGTAATTTTATTTACACCTTTTTATAAGCAAGTTCTTCCATTAACCAAGTGGGACATTATGCATCAAAATAATATTCAGAAATACTTGTAGGCCTTTTAAGAGCACTTGATTTGTAAATATGGTAAAAGAAAATAAATTGATGAGAAGTTTCGAAAAATTAAACATTACACAAATTCCTAAATATGGTACAAAAAGCAAACTTAACTTAAAACTTAAGAAATAAACTTAAATCTTGTAGCCCTTTCTAAAGGACCATAATTTTACAGAAAACAAAAATAAATTGGATAAATACTTTCGAAAACTTTGATGAGAAGCAAGTTCATAAATATGGTGCAAAATAAATTTGATAAGTGCGTGTGAACCCTTTAAAATAATTAGGCTTTTATATTTGGCCTAACTAGAAAGTTGCGTTCGTTTGTGAAGTGTAAGAAAATAATACATTTTTCATACACTCAATAGTTCTTACTAAACAATATAATTTCCGTAGTTACATATGAGCTCTTTTCAAGTTGATGGTAATTTGTGAACACCATTTCTAAAAAATCCCTTATCTTTAGAAGCAAGGAACTCAAATGGTGCATCTACTTCAGTTTTCGGGGGGGGTGGTTTCTGCTCAAAAATTTTTGCAGGCAGAGTAACCGGTGGTAATCAAAAGAGTACTAGATTTGGAGAATATGGAGGATACAACAGGACTTTTCAGCCTAACTTTGCGATTTTTTGATGGAGTCCCTAAAACAGCATATCGTTTGTATTATTATGATACAATATGATGTTATTACTATTGTGTATCGCTGGTCTTTTCTCTTCAAGTTCTTTGTTTAAATCATCCGTTTGCTTACAATACCTCTCGAAATTAGGCTTTTTATTAGGTTTCGAAAGTTTGTAATGTATTAGACCTTGGACGTCCCTCCTTATAGACAGTATTCTCTTATTAAGGCTGGAGCTCGGTTTAGATATGGAGGAGGTAGGTTGTCTGAGCTCACAATCTCTCTCTCTCTCTCTCTCTCTTTGCTTCTTTTTTCTTTATCTCATCATAAGTAATCCACTTTTTCTCACCAGTCACCAGCTGGACCTAAATTTATTTGTTTTTTGTTCCAAGCAAACAGAGATGTGCATATGACGATTAGATTAAACAATTTTTTCTAATTTGACTCACGAGGCCCCCATCTGGAATATTTAGAGACCGATCTTAGTTTTCGAATATGGTCCAAAACGGTTTATTGACCTGAGTCAAACATTTTCGCAATCTCCGGGTGTTGTCAAAAAATGATCTTGCTCCATCATAGTCTTGACAATATCGGCATCGATCAATAGGACCACCCAGAGTGTGATTTATCATCAACGTTGAAACTGCATCTCCATCAAAAACTTTCACTAAATCTCAACACGCTTCTGAAGCCTTTTTTCTTTGCTGGAATTCATACAAAATGCAGTGTCGTGAATTAACAATATCCATAGCCATGCTTACACGATCACGTCTTCCTTAATAAGGACATGAGATACATTTGTCTCAATTTATTAAGAGGAGCAAATGTGTATAAATGCAATAATAAAGAGCAACAACCATATATGTCTCAGATAAACGTGTACATACATATAGGAACTTGAAATAACGTTATGGGATAGAACTCTTTCCAATACAGGTTATTTATTCTAAAAAAATTAATTGGATGAATACTATTATAAAATTTCCATTAGCTTCGAATTCATAACTATGGTACAACAAAATAAACTTGATAAACACTTGCAATCACTTTACAACAACCGACCCTTAAATATGAGGAAAATGAATGTGATGAATAATTATAAAACCTTTAAGAGAATTGAGTTCTTTAATATAGTTCAATAAAATAAACTCAGTGAGAACTTCGTTGTGGGTCGGCATAAAAACCTGGGACCTTCAAAATTTGTATCAGCTTTCTCCACTCCATTATCTGTTACTCTTTGATTGTGTAATACACTATATATAGTGAATATAAAAACTAGTGCATAATTAGAATGAAATACAAGAAGAAGAAATAAATGAAATAGATTATTTAATTTCAAAAAAGGAATGAAATTGTGGTTCACAAAATTGAATAAAAATCTTTCACTCTCTTTCTAAAAAAACGCGATATTATTAAATATTTATTTAAATTTAATACTTATAGGAATGATAAAAGGAGCACATCACAAAACGCATTATAATACAAAACAAAAATAAAGAATGGATAATATTTTAATTAATTAACTTTTGTACGTCAAAGCTCCAAATCTCAGAGTCACAAAATTCAGTATGCATTCTACAAAAAAATTTATATTTTGCTACACTATTTTTCCTAATGGATCAATATAACAGTTATGTTTCCTTAAGATACCAATTTTTGTTTTCCAGGATAAAAAAAAAATATTTCAGATGGGAAAATGAGCTCCATAACTGAAACTAAAATTGAAATTATTAAAATTTCCATTCTACTGTCTGAGGTGAGGAAGTTTCTGTGTGATAATGCAAACGAAGTTCAAATCAGTTACAGATGGGTATAACGTTATCTAAAAGTATAAAAACTTTGGGCAAATTACAAATAAAACTGAATGAAGAAAAAATATATCCGTCAGTTTGATTACCATAAAATCATCATTCCAGAAATAAGAACAAATCCCAAGGTGAGAGTTGTAAAAGTTTCTTCATCTACTTCTACAGAAATAAGATGTGTTTCTGCAGAAAAAAGTTCTAAGATAACTCGGAGATGAAAATTATAATGGTCATGTCGCTAAACAGGAGCTTTCATTTTCCGAAACAAATAGAGAGGAAAGGTTTTTATAATTGTTATAAAAAAAAATATTTCAAACCCTTAGTGTTTCTGTATTAACGTAATATGATGTTGTTTGGCTAATTTAGAGTTTTGGAAGTAATGGTAGATGCCACACGTTTAGCGGTAATCTAACTCAAATTTATATCTCCCAAATCTATTTTCCTTACTGTCCAATTCTGTGGTTCTTGGTTCTAGCAAAAGGAGTGGGATTGTTTTGATGGAGTCATTTATAAAATTAAATATTTGAATATACCGAAGAACAATTTAAGACTAGTGCCCTGAAATCAATCTGAAGGTCACATTTTACGTTTTAAAAATATAACTAACTTAAAATATACAGCAAAAATTATTAAATTATGGTTGTTGCATAATTGTAAAAGGCGATTGTGTGCACTGTCTTTATTTGTCGATTACATTGGAATAGAAAACTTGTGCGGGGGGGGGATCAGGAAGCTATGTTCAAAGGTATAATATTAGGAGCAAAAGCACTTACAAACAGTATTACAAAAAATCTTGGAAAAAATATCCAACAAAAGAACATTGGCCCTTTCTTATCAATGCACACCGTTTGAAAGGCGTTCTAAATGCAAAAGAATATGCAAAGAAATATTAATTCATATTTTTTTTAAAAAAATGGTTAAGGATTTTTATTAGATGTATTCTCAATTTTGTGACTAAAAAATCTGTAACTTCAAAGAAACAAATACGATAATGAAAATATTATAGATTCTTTACGCTTGTTTTTTAGTCTATTTTTTGTAATGTGTATTTTATTGTTCTTTATTAAACTTTAAAAAGTGCAAAAGTGCTTAATAATATAGTTTAGGTCTATCAGAAAGAGAGTGAAAGGTGTGCAATCAATTTTGGAAATCACTGTGTATCGATAATTAAGTTTCCCGCCTTTTAACAATTACTTCTTGTAAATTATATTATTCTAGTTAATTGTGTAAATTTAAGACCATGGCAACCTTATTATATTACTGTTCAGATTAGAAATCAACAAAAACATGAAAAAGTTAATAAAAGTATTGTATTTAGTTAAGAATTCCTGTTAGTTTTCTCAGTATTAATGAAAAGTATGTTCATAATAAACAAGTGTTAGTTATTTTTGAGTGATAATATCATGTTAAATTTTCTAATTCTTTCACTAACGAAGAAAATAAAAAAGTATTTTTTCCAACATTAATCCCGGTAATTATAATTTCTCAACAGTTGTACTGTCCTTAAGAAACGAGAGTTGAAAGAGGTTTGTACTTTTCAAATTATATTACTGACTCAAAAAAAGGCAAAAATATCAAGAAAGAAAATCATTTTTAATAAACATTTTAGCATCGAATAATTCTTATTGCATTTTATCAGTTGTTGTGCCACGTTTGGCTACACACAGTTGGTGTAAAAAGATATTATGAATCTTCCTTATGGATTTCGCCATATTTCATGTTTGGAATAGTTTATTTCGTTATATTTTTAGCCAGACGATATTATTTCATAGTATTTTATTTTTAAAATCCTGTATTTGGTTTTGTAATATTTTTATGCGAACGATTATCGATGCTACTTGCTCTTATTTATTTTTAGTTAACGTTTTTTATATTTTATAAATTTTTGTAACACTTTATGGCAAAAATGAACAATGTTCCAAAGTTTTTAGTTCACCGCTATGTATGAAAAAAGTATTCGTTTTGTTACAGAGGTGAGATGAGTCGAAATATTATATCGTTCTCACCGTTTTAACACAATTTAGAATTTGAAATGGTTTCTAGTTTTATAAATGATCCGTTTGTAAGTTTATCGAGTTCTACATTCATTTTAGTTATATTTATTAGTATTTGCATTAAAATCTATTTATTATGTTTAAGTTGAACCAGAAATATACGCAAATTATAAAGAATTTATTCTTTTTCCGTTTACTCCTATAATATACTGAATGTTTTTGAGGTAATATATCTTACAAAATTAACATAGGTTTAATAATAATGCATTAACAACAATGAAACAGTGAAATGGAAATAATAATAATAACCGTGAAATGGATAAGATTAGCTTCTCGAATCGTCTTCCTCAAAACTATTAAATTTATAAAAGTTTTTAAATTCTTACAATCTCAATATACTTCCAAATTATTTTAAATTTTATATATTTCATAAAAATGTTAATCTATGTTTTTTTAATTGCTTATAATTAAAAAAAAATACGAGATGTGAAGTTTAACAGATTAAGTATATTTTTCTATTGAAAAAGTTCAAACGAGAATATAGGTTACTGCAAACAATAAACATAATTATGAAAGGAAAAAAATCATTATTTAGAATCTTACTTTAAGTATATTATAAAGCAAGGCAGAATCATTTCCATCTCACGATTTCCTATCCGCTCTTTTCAAACCCAAACAATTTTCTTCTGTATCTGAGAAGTAAATTACTTTTATTATAAACTAATAACAAAATCGTATTTTCTGAGATGAGCGAAGAAACTAGGCACAAAAGAAGTACTCGTTGGAAATAAATTAATTTTTAAAAGGTTTGTTGTAATCAAAAGAGGAAGATTAAATATTCTCTTAAAAGCGGTCAGTTTTATTATTTTTAATATTCACTACGTATTATTATCCAGCCATGTCTGTAGAGTGCTATTATACATACAGAGTGTTACTGAATATTATTAAAAAATACATTTCTTAATCACTAACTAAAAATTGTTATATACAAAGTGTTGAAAATTTAACATAATTATAATACTGTATAGTTTAATATTTTAATATGCCGTATCTTATATTTACTTTCAAGCTATTATTTAGTATTACTGTTATTATTCAGAATTTTTACAATATTTATGTAGTATTTAATATTATTATTTCGTACTTACTATTAGTACTAATTTACTCGCATTTATAATACCAATCTGTAACTCATTATAACATTTTTCGTCCTAAATTAATGTGCTATTTAGCAGTTTACTAAAATAAATGCTTGTTTTTCAATAAGGTATTTCTACATCCTTGCTTCTATGAAAATTACTTTTTCATACATAAATAGATTACTCCTGTGAAAATTACGTTTCATTTCAGATACATTGATTCTGTTTAATAAATTAAATTTCCACTAAAGCTACGCATATTGTTTTAATAATGAGCCTTATAATTTAAAACCCCGATCCAACACCGTAATTTTCCAAACGTTCGCATTATGTTACTTGCTGGTTTAGCAGTCGGGGAAACTTTTAATATAAATATAATTTATCTTTTATTTTCTGAACTTAATGTGCAACAAAATTCATAGTTCTCGCAACGATTCGTGACATGGTTTTAACTTGAAACAACGTTACATAAGCTAAAATCTAGAGAACTAAGTATTAAAGAATGATAATTTACATTAATGTGTCGTACGCAACAATTTAGACTAATTTTCCTTTAAAAAGATTTAGAAATGTCATTTGTGTATAGATAAATATGGATGGATTTAGATAAATATGTCGTGTATGGTTCTCATTGTTTGTTAACACTACACCGAGAAGCAACACGAGGGTTATTAGTGACGGACCTCGTAATTTTAAGCCTCGGTCACGTGAGGAGAAACCTGACCAATGACATCTATCCACAAACCACCACAGCACGCCAACGGGAGGACTTTGGGCCTCGACCTATTTTACGTGTATCAAACCTGCATACACGGTGGGTCTTTGGAGGCATCAAAACTCGGACCCACGACTCTATGAAACCACCGTCTGGGACCATGACCACTTGGCTACCGCGGTCACTTAAATATGTCGAAGTGCAAACATGCTTCAATGGTTAATTAATGCGATATGTATTTAGGTACACTTTTTTTAGAATAAAGATTCCCATATTTTTTTTCTCCTTTTCAGCAGAAGGTGATATGAAATAAATCCCAAATTTCTTGTAAAATTTCTTGATAAAATTGTAACTTGAACCTAGAATACAAAGACCAAATGCTTAAAGAACTAATTTTTAAGAAATAGCAATATATATCAATATATCCTAAATACTGATTTGGATTCAAATTCCTTTAATAAAAAGATATGATTCATCGTTTATGAAATATTTAATGAATTTATGAAACAAAAATAAGAAACTTTAACTTAAGTACATTTTTGAGAGGAAGATTCTTACTTTTTTTTTTTTTTTTTTTTTTTTTTTTGGCTACGAGTAAATTTTATGTGCAAGGAGATCCTCTTTTTCTCGCAAAGGTCTTTGATAAAATTGTAACTTGAACCTGCAACACGTAGATCAAAGGCTTTGAGAACCAATTTTCAACGAATAATAGTTTACATTATTCGATTGAGACTAAAGTTCCTTTAAACAGAGTTAGAAAAAATATAAATATGTCAAAGTGCAGACATGCCTCAATGTGTATAATAATTCTTGGTACATTTTTAAAATATGGGTTCTAATTTATCTTTTATTAGCTCAATTTAATGTACAACAAAAACTATTATTCTCACAACAATCCTTGATAAAATTGTATATTTGGAATAATGTTCCTTTGAGCACAGTTTAAAAAAACATAAAATATGTCAAAGAACAGACACAGTTCATTGGTTATAAAAGGTCTAATGAATTTATGCACATTTTTAAAATAAATATTTTAGTTTATCATTATTCAGAATAAGGCTTTTGGAACTTAATGTAGTATATTAATTAATCATTTATAAAAGTCATCTTAGAGATATGAAAATCAACGAAACCATGTATTCGAAAACCAAAAAAAAAAGTTCTTTCTGAATAGAAATGGCTAAAAATGCTATCTGGTAAGAAGAGAGAAGAAAGATAAGACTCCATCATTGTTTATGAGTTATCTCATAAAAATTGAATCCCTCGTGAATCAATTGATTTATTAAAGAAAGTATTTTTAAAAAATGTTGTTGGAAAACGATCTTTCCCTAGTAAATTCTGTATTCATTCGCACTATTCGAGGGTATTTTTTTCCCTCGTGCGGTCTGTAGGCAAATGATATGCTTTGTTGACACTTATCGATTTCGAAAAATCTTTTCTTAATTTAATCTTCTGATAATCCAAATATTTCTCACATCACTTACCATTGTATTAAATTTAATCGTGGTAGTATAATAAAATGAAGTTGCTTGTAAACTAAATAAGGATGTTAGAGATAGAAAAAACTGTTTATAAAATGTACCGGTTTAAAAAATTTAATCCTCGGTTTTTTGTTCATTTCATAAGCTAAGAATGACATTTCGTTTTGTAAATTAATATAGATAATTTTCTGTGATATAAATTTTTTTTATTCTTAAGCTTGATTGGGGAATAATACCACCAAGGTCATAACTATTTTATTTGTTTCTCCATTTTCGAAAATTCTTGTTGTAATTAAAACCTATATGCATCCCCTATGTAATGCACTGAGGGGGTTATGTAATGTACAAGAGTACACCTCAATTCAAATGATTCAAATTAGTACATATAAATAAATAGTCCAGGACAATTTAATATTTCAGCAACATTTATTTATCATATTAATATAGTATTATGTACAGATAGAACACCAACACTCGTCCATGTATATAGAACAAAATCAATGAGAAATATGCTGAAATATTTATGCCGATTGGAGAGTCCAGAGTTAGGCTACAGAGAGATCTACTTAGCTGCGCTCAGAAAGAAGAATTTGGAATTCGAAAATCTAGCACAAGTTTACTCGGAGATCTGCTTAGCTGCTCTGAGGACAGTGAAAACTGGTTTTGAGCGTTCCATCACAAAGCTGCAGAAAGATCTGGTTAGCTGCGATGAGAACGAAGAATGTGGGATTCTATAGTCCAATTAAAGGCTACAGTAAAATCTGGATAACTGCACTGAGAATGGGGAATCCACAGGCTTAAAATGTTAGGTAAATGATTTAAGTTGAATCCAGTCTGTCCTAGTTGTCGACGAAAAGAAGCTCCCAGATTTCCAACAGTAAACACAATTAAATCAACAATCAGATCTCGAATTAACGATAGCAATCTCGAAAATGCTATAAAATTGGGAATATCATCTTATACGCCTGGTTTTAAGAAATTATCGAATTATACGCAATGCCGAAAATCACATTGAATATAACTATTTTGTAACTTTTGTTACCTTTTTAGTGTAGGAAATTGTTTTTGATGCTTTTGATTGCAATAAAATAAAGAAATATTAAGAATCGTTATAATTTTTATGAACTGCGCCCGCCATCAATTTCCTGTTTGTCAGATGTGCCCAGGTAGGATATAAGGCTAAGATCCTTGACATAGAGGATGCATATAACACATGGATCAATAAGTCCCGAGACTGTGCGGTCGTTTTTTTGCGATTTCCTCCTTCAAACGCACCAGCAAGTCAATATAATAATCACTGTTGATCGATTTACCTTTTTCGAGGTAGTCAATGAAAATCACGCCATGCGTATCCCAAAAAACTGACGCCATGACTTTGCCAGCTGACTCCTGCGTTTTCGGACGCTTCGGAAGGCTTTCGCCAGCTTCAGATGACTGCTGCTTCGACTCTGGAGTGTAGTGATGTATCCATGTTTCGTCCATGGTCACGTAACGACGCAAGAAATCTTTTTTGTTGCGAGTAAATAGCGATAAACAGCTTTCTGAATCATCGACTCGTTGCTGTTTTTGTTCCATCGAAAGCAATCGCGGCACCCACTTGGAAAAAACCTTTTTCATGCTCAATTTTTCATGAAGGATAGTAAATACACTTCCATATGATATCTGTGTCATCTCAGCAATCTCACGGAGCTTCACTTTACGATCTTTCATTATAATTTTTGTCACTTCACTCACATTTTCCGGTGTAACGGCTTCCACAGGTCTACCCGAGCGTTCCGCGTCATTTGTGTCGGTACGACCACGTTTAAACTCGGCAAACCACCGACAAATCATTGCTTTTGATGGACAAGAGTCCGGGTAACATTTTTCAATCCATTGTTTCGCTTGCACGGTGTTTTTACCCATTAAAAAACAATGTTTTATCAGAACACGAAACTCGGTTTTTTCCATTTTTTAAACAAACTACAAAACGACTTTACTCCAACCTCGATAACTCAGCTGTTTCTGGTCCGATCGACTTAAAATTTTGACACGTTTCAAGCAAAGGTTAGTACTCTAAAAAGACCTGGTTACTGGTTTACTACGAGCGCCATCTCTGGGTTAGTCTCGGAACTTATTGATCCATGTGTTAGTTTTAAGGCACAGCAAGAATTTTAAGAATCGATCTTTAATTAAAAAAGTTATGGCAATGGAATTTTACTTTCCAATCATGCCCCGTAGTTCATTCATTCGTAAATTCATTTCGAATAATAAATTTGAATATTAAACAAAAATATTTATTTCTATTTTCTAAAATACTCTGTTTAAATTGCGACTTAACTATAATAATAATTAAATATGAGAACAAATCGTTATTATTCAATAATTACACGAAATATATAAAAAATACACCATTTCATTTGAAAGCTCTCCAAGTAAATATAAGAGGAAATAAACTATCATAATATAATATTTTAACTATATTTTTTACACAAAAAGTTTACGATTTCTTTTTTAAATGTTGTAATGAGTTTCAGTATATTTATATACTTATAATTAATTTCAGTATATATTTGCTTAAATCAACTATTATTAATTAATGTCCATTAATTGTAAGTACGTTACTTGTTTTTTTTTTATCTAATAATTTTAAATACATATTTAGAATCTAATCTTACAACACTCTTCTAAAAGTAGAGGATTTTAATTATAAAAACAGTTAGAATAGAAATTTGAATAATATCAAATTCTCTAACTTTTAATTATTATATTATTTTATTTTATTAAAAATAATTTTCAATGGAAAACTTTAATGATGAGTAAATGAGATAAATAAGTCTTTTCTCCTCTTAATAAATTGGAAGCATAAAAATTGGGAAATAATACACTTCCGAAGTTCCTATTTAACCATAAATATAAATTCGTTAAACTTCCAAAACGAAACTAGCTTAGTAACACGAAAAAATATTTTATTCGTCAAAATTTCTTTCAATCGCAAATTTATTAAATACAAGCATTTTCATATTCTATGAATATGAAAAACCTAATTTGGAAATGGAAATGTATTGATATATTCTGAAATTAATATTTCATATAAAATGCATTTACTTATTGTTCCCATTGATCGTCTGAGTATGTATATATATATATATATATATATATATATATATATATATATATATATGTATGTATGTATGTATGTATGTATATATTCATTAAGCTTTTATTTCTGAAAGACAGTAAAATAAACTTTTGTTAAAGGAAAATGCATGTGTACAAAATAATTTTATTATGATTCTGTTTTCTAAAGAAATATTCTTTTGATTCAAAGTTTAGATCTTTAGGGTATTAACGAGAATTTAAAAATTATTATCCTAACTTAAGATGTTTAAGAATTTTTCAAAGAAAGAAAATGAAAATAAAAGTCATTGAAAAAAAAATAATCGCAAAGACATAGGATTAAAACATTACTATTCTATTTGGGGTAATATTCTGTTAAATAAAGAGGTTTAATCTCAACAATTTTATTATATTTTATTTAAATTTTCAATCTGTTTTTGTACTTCTATGTTTTGTATATTTTGTTATATTTAATCAAATATGTTTTGAATAGCATTTAATAATCTGTACATTTTTTTCGTCTTAATTTTTATTATTTATTGAATTATTTGCTTTCTTATAAAATGAGCTGTGTTCCTTATTACTATCAGAAAAAAATATATTTATATTTCCTTGAAAAATAAGACTTTTCTTCTGACATGCAAAACAAATGAAATTTTTAAATCATTAAAAAATGCATAATTATCTTGGTAGGAAAAAAGAGAAAAATTAGATTGGATGATAATTAGCAAGGAATAATAAATACAAAATAGATACAACAATAATACTCTTTTAAGATATTCATTTGTTTTAAGTAGAGTATTTTAATAGTTTGTTCTCTTAAAGTACAAAACAAATGGAAACAAAGTCTTGTTCCTTTTCTAATGTTTTTTCATATCTGCATATTGATTATAACAGATTAACTCATCTGACTTCATACTTTTAACATTAACTCATTTTTGATTGATTGTTTATTAACGTCACATTTAAAAGCAACATGAAATCTGCTGGTGACCTGCCTCGTGATTTGGAATCTCACTCAAGTGACACCTGAGCTGTCACCCTTCACTCCCACCTTCCATACAACACCAGTGAGAGGACTTAGAGCCTTGACAGATTTAACGTGCATCAGCCCCACAATACGGCGGGCCTTCAGTGTTATAAGGACTTGAACCCACCACTCGACGGAAACAAAGCCGACTGTGTGCTCCCAACCAAGACCAGTCGTCTACTATGGTCATCTCTATTGAATAAAATCGAAATACTGATAAATTTAAAGAACAAGGCAAAGTGCTAAGCTTTTGAAGTATTGAACAGATTCTTATAAGGTGTTAGCATGTATTAAAATGCCATTATTTATTAAAAACGAATTATTAAGTAAATACTGAACTTACAAATTAAAGTATTTATAAAAGCGTGTTCAAAATAATGCAGTCAATTTGTAACAAATTAGTTTAGCAGCAATTATTCTGCTGATAATTAACTTTAAAGAAAATTTATGTTCAAAAATCGTGAGAGAAATTACTTTCTACGTTATATATTATCATTTAAATGTTAATATATATCATCATTTAAATCTGCGACGTTTTAGAAACTGCGAGAGTCGTATGAAGAAATATATGTTTTAGACGATAATTCATATTTCTAAGGCAAGTTGGCTTTATCATTGTGTGCGACCGTTTGTTAAACACTATCAAATCAAATTTTACATTGATTCAGTTTTGATTGCACTTGCGTCGAGTTGATACCGTCGATGACCTGGATTCATTATTATACATCAGAAACAATCAAAACAATTAATTACTTCTGGTAAACGTACTCCAAATAAGTGATTAAAATGATCTCATCAGTTAGAAAAAATGGCGACGATTTTTCTGGAAGCGAAGCGCGTCATATTCATGGATTCTTAGAAAAAGGAAAACGAATAATTATACCACAATTATCCCATTCTCAAATTCTGTGCATTAGAGCAATCCGAAATTTCACCGAAATCTGTGCATTAGAGCAATCCGAAATTTCACCGAAATCTGTGCTAAAAAGTAATAACTGATTATTTCTCAAAAAAAAGTAATATTGTTCAAAATGAATATTAATTAGCATAAAATGTTAATATTAATCCCGAGCTCCAGGTTTTACAGTAATAATTATTTATATATAACAAGAAAGAAAAGGCCCTTTTCAAGTTTGTAATGCATCTATTATTTACACAAGCACAAACATTCTAAAATACAGTAATTTGTCTCATTGTTAACAACAAAAATAAATAAAACCAGACAATTCTGCCATAAAAATACGAGTGTTGAATTAAATATTAAAATAACAGCAAACAATAAAATATTACAGTAGACAATGATATTCTGTTTGGATATTAAAATAAAATCAGATGATAAAATATTAAATAAAACATATCTTAACCATGTAAGTATACCTTAAGCAAATTAAATGTAATTATTATAATTATAATGTCAATCTTTTGAACCTAACATATACTGCCTTTGTACCTTAAAAACTAATAAGTGAATAAATAAGAAAAAAAAATTCCGAAAAAAAAATATGAAATGCGTTTGGCTCTACTTAGAACTTCATATTAAAACCCCGTTTTCATAGATATTTATGACTCGCACACAGAAACTCTTAACAAATCGAGAAGTTCATAAGAACCACTTAACCGTCATCTTCGAAACATCAAAAAGTATTTTTTAAGTAAAATCATAGTTTGATGTACCTTTAAGAATCCTAGTCTTATATAAGTGAAACTAAGAAAGCGGAATTCCTTCTGAAAAGAAAACACCAAGAGTCGAGTAAAAATCGTTAAAACACCAAGTAATGTTTGGTCAAGTAGGGTGATGTTGTTTTTCCTGTTAAAAAAAGTACAAATTAGAACGAACCAAGTAGTTTCCGATATTATTGGCCCAAACTTAAGTCGGGACCATTTGTATTTTTCCAAGTGCCCACTTCGATGTTGGTTTAGCGATAGTTTAAAGTGATCTTTGGATAAAAGAAGTATTCTGAAAATTTTTACGATCAAAAATAAATTCAGAATACGTCATGATATGTTGACGGAAATATTATCTCACGAAATAGCTCTCATCATTTTGAAGAGTATATTTTCCAAAAAGGATAAGATTTCAATTCCCTTTTCACTTTCTAAAGAAGCTGCACAAAATAAAATTTCTAGAATCGTCGAAACACCATCTAAGACCACTGTTTTGATTCGAATGAAAAAAAAATTTTCTTTATTGTTAGAAAATATATACATAAATTAAATTTTAGTGTAGGATTTTCACTTAAAATTATCAAAATGGTCTGGATTGAGAATTAACAGATCATAAATAAACAAGTTATACATTTAGTAACTAGAAGAATTATAAAGATAAAAAATATATTAACTTGTTTTTAAAACACCTCATACGTTAATATTTTCGATATACATTTAATATTAATTCATTTAACAGTCCCATATAATTAGATTAATTGAAAAATATAATATTAAATTTTTTTAAAAAAAAATCAAAATCTTCAAAAAACTCAATATCGTGAATTTAATTTTATTTAATTTAATGATCAAAGATAAGTCCTTAAATAAATATATTTATATATATATATACATAATTTATGGTATAATTTCGTACACTCTACTTAAGTAGATTTCTTTAATTTGATGGCTCCAAAGTTCTGAAAAAAATTCAATAAAACAACATATAGAGAGGTACAGAATAATATTGCAGTCCCTGTGTATGATAAGAATTTTATACAAATGCTTCCGGTATTAGTTATAAACAGTATTTTGTGTGCCCTGCTAACAGATTTATTGTAAAATAAGTTTCAAATGCTCGAATTTTGTCTTTCAAGGAATAACTGCTCAGTAAATAATTAATGAGACATTATAGGAGATTTTTTAATCAGTATATATATTGTTTTCATACATAAACGTACTTCAAAATCAGTTCGGGGTGATTCAAAAAATACCTGCTCTGATTGATAGATGGCCCTGCTAAGGCAAGCATTTTTTTTTTTGATTCATTGATTTTTAAGTCGCTCTAAGAAACAATATGAGAGCTATTGACGTTGAACCTCATAATTTTGAGCCTTGATGTAATGACGATGTCGCTACCTAAGCTGCACTGCTTTTCCAAACGTCCAAACCACGCCACTGGAGGACTTCGAGCCCCACAGAATTACAATGGAGCCCCTTAAACCTGTGAAGGCCGTGGAATCTGCTCCGCCATTCGGTAGGTCTTTAGTGGCATCGAGGGACTTGGAATCCACAACTGAACGAAACGACGTCTCTCCTGAGTTCGCGATCACAACTACTAGTCTACAGTGACCTCGTTAAGACAAATAAGAGTTACCATTGTATGCTAACCTCTATTAAACGGTTCCAAAACAACTCAGATATTGACTCATAGGTTACTTTTGATGTGACAGTCATTTGCAGCTTAAGCAAAACTTCATTGCTTACGGCCTACGATTCGTAAATTTGTTGTCATTTTGCTTCCAGTTGTAAGCATCGATGTGACCAAGAAACATACTTAGGAAACCAAGCAATATACAAAATAATGATTCTATGCCGTAAATCTGCTAAAAGCAAAGGGGGTGAAGCAGGAAAGTTATGGCAATGGTTTTTTGGGATACGAAAGGCGTCATACTCATAGACTTCTTGAAAAATGATCAATGGACAATACTAAAATGAATTTCTCTCTCTCTCTCTCTCTCAATTCCCATTTCTTATTCCCAATACCTTATTTTTCATTTTTAACATGAGGAACTTTTTGAGATTTCATTGGAATGGAAGTAAAGTAGGCTTTGGAACAATAAAAAATAACAATGAAAAGTTTTTTTGTTTATTTTTTAAGCATAAATGTTTAAAAAATTCCATTTTTTGATGTCTCGAAAACCTTAGACTTTTTCTCGTAACTATACGTGGCAATATATAAAATTGTTTAACATATTATTAATTTAATAACGTCAATTTGTGCTTCAATATGTAGGATGTCCTACGATTAAACTTGAAATTTGCACCTTTTTTAATTTTGAACTCAGCGTACTTAACTATATGAAAAAATCAAATTTAATTTACATATATAAAATTATAATGCGTTGCAAGATATATTGATTAGGGGGACTCAGAACATATGTAAAACTATTTTTAGAACAAAATTCTGAAATAAGTACCGTATTATATAAATCAATAAATTTTAGAAAAAAAATTATTTTCAAATGAATTGGGTTGCTTAACTTTAATAATTGTCTGTTATGAAACATCACCTGTATATCTCCTCGAAATAAATTTTACATTCTTCCTAAGCGACGCAACATACTTTATCAGAATAAACTCTTGGCTAAACACTTTGATTTGAAACATCAAATGAGAATCGAAGATTCCCAGAACAAAAATAAGAAGCATTATTGAAAGCAAAATGGTGTAAAGTTGAAGCTTGGGGAATTCTTTGAGAAGGAAAGGAAAACAACGACAGGAAAAGATACCACATCGTATCTTTTCTGAGTAGAGAATGTATGTGTTTGTGCTCTGTTTCTAAATAAGAACATTCAAGCTGTATTTATCTTTCCCATGAAACAATAGCTTATGTATCCCACTTCTTAATAAATTTGCTCAAACTTTGTTTCAGAATTTTACATCGTATCTTTATTACCTAATAAATTTACAAAGAAAAAAGTCCTATGATGACTTAAAGAGGTTATTTACATTTATCAACAGTATCTCTGATTTAATTTTTCATGATGTTATTGTAAAAATATTTGATACTATATGGAAAATTAATTTTTGGACAATTTATGTTAATATTTTGTCCATAGTTATTCTCTATCTTTCTGCTTTACAGAAGGAATCTAGCTCGTTCAATTTAATATTCCAGAAATTTCAATTCATTTTGGTTCCATATCATTTAAATTATATGAAATCTTATTTATTTAAAATTATGACAAAATTTTAAAAAAAACTGCTATTTCAACAACCTATACTTCCCTGATTAGATTCCTTTAATATCAAACGCTTTCTGCAATTATTATTGCAAAAAGGAGAAAAAACATTCGACAAAAAAAATCAATTTTTTTTTTTTTTTTTTTGTAAAACATTTACAGAATTAATTAAAATTACATAATAATGAAACTCGATTATGCTCGAAGTATCTCTTTACATGCTGAATTTGTTCAAATCGACCTCACCCAAAAAAAAAGGATTTTAATAATATTTGAAATATTGTTATCAACTTAGTATTAAGTTTCAAAAAGATTTTTGAAAACCTATCACTGTAACCAACCAGCACTTGAGATCAATGTCAAAATCATTTAAAAAAGATTTCCAACCAAACTATTTTAATAACAATAAGTTTGCAGTTTTTTAATATGTTCGTCACCTGTGATACACCACTGTTCATAATATATATATGCCCGCGCGTGCGTGTGGCGTAAAAAAATCTTTTATGTGATAATGTGTGATTTTAAGTATAATGGTGTGTAAAAATACTCAAATAAATGAAGTTACGGTAAAGTCTGCAGAAATTAATAGAATTCTAAGTAATTTTAGTAAATTCTGTATAATCACGATTAAATGTTTCATAAGAGCACTAGTTTTATGCTCCTTATAATTAATTGATAGATTGTTTAATTGATGTATCATTTAAAAGCAAGACGAGGGGTTTGGTGTCGGCTCTCGTAATTTCGAGCCTCTGTCATCTGGCGAAGACGACACTTGAATTTGCACTCCCTCTCCATACTTTCACATCACGCCAATGGGAGCTTTGATAGGTTTAACGTGCTCCAGTTCTGCATCACTGTGGATCTTCAGTAGTCTCAGGACTGGATGCCTCGACTTATTGGGATTATTGGCAGCTGCGTGTTCGCGACCTTGACTACTAGGCTAACCTGATTAAATGTTATACATGAAACTCGTGCTCTTCCTAGAAACCTCGCTGAGTACTCCAAATCAAGAAGACAACATTAATAAAATGATTGAAATATCCAGAAATACACGCTATGAAAGTGTACATTATTTTTATTTCCAGTACACTATCTAACAATCATTTTTTATTATTTATTTTAAACAACGTCGAGAATTGATCTATAAAAAGGCATTATAAAAAATACTATTTCCGACAAAACCATTAAACAAACAAACAAAAATTGAATTAGAAAAATGTGTCTTTCAATGTTTAAGAACAAAAGAAAGCACTTTAAGTTTATTTTCTAGTCTAAGACCTCTATTTCTTGCAATTCCTTTTGGGACAATCCTGGTTATGATATTTTTAACACATTTGAAGTCTTATGAAAACTATACAGTATTTTTTTTGTGTCTAATAAACTTATAGCTCTTCTTTCAATTAAATTGAATTTGATTTAATTCAAAATTGTGTGAATAGTTATTTGCTTTCCATAAAATAAGTCAAAGCAGTTCAATTATAATTCTATTAGAAGTATGTAATTTATTTTCTTAAGAAAGGTTTTCAAAAAACTGCTAATTTTTTAACATTTCTGCAGCTTTTGCGTAAGATATTAAATCATATCTTTATCCTTTCAAATTCAGTCAATCATTTAATAAAACTTCGGGCGAACAGTAGAAACGGAATCTTTTTGAATTATTAAATTTCTGTTAAACTCCAATTTCTAAGAAAAGTGGAAAGTTAGATATGAATTAATTTATTCCTGGAATCTATATGAAAGATTTTCTAAAGAAGATATTTTCGACTTGTGCATGAAAGAGCAAATAACTTTCTTTCTAGCCCTAACAGGACGCTAATTTACCAATCGGATGTAGATTATTTTCTCTCTGTAAACAGCTTTCATATTCAAATGTATTTTCATAGCTCTAGGAATTTACTCTTTCTCTTATGGAATACAAAATTTATAGGTTTAGTTTACATAAGAAATATTTAATCATTTCCTGACACCAAATTCTTGAAATCGTACTTAAATAACATAATAAATAAAGGTATAGAAATGGTTTCGAAGAATAATCGTTAAGCATTTCTGAGAAGAAATAGGTATTTTATACCTTATGCTAACTAAATATAATTACTATAATCATAATGTATATTATAATAATCTGTTGAACCTAACAACATGTATCCTTTATTTTATGCCCATGCATTTTCGTTGACGTCGCCATGTTCTCAAAACAACATGCCAGCACATGTTAAAAATGTAAAATATGTTTAATTTCGATTGAGTGTTTCCCTTTCCCTACTTACGACATGTTAAAATGACCTCGTTTAACAATATTTCATTTCGGATTTTGTTGTCTAGATACATCCCGAGCGCTAAATGTGGTCTTGTTGTAACAAAGGATTAAACGTTAAAAATATGACACAATTTGCTCTTTTTAGATTATTCGGAACAAACCTAAATTATTTAACGAAAGGCTGAGTTAGTAGAATTAAAATACAAATATATGCAAATTTTAAAAATCAAAAACATTTAAAATGAAATTATTTGTTTTAGTCAGCGAAACATTAATAAAAACATAAAATTTTACTCTAAATAAGCATATAGTAGGGTACAGTTGCACTTATTTCGACTCTTATCCTGATTGTTATATTCCCAGCACGAACTACTTCCTGGACAAGTTTATTAGTAGAGGACATCTTTATTTTACCGAAAGGGAGACAATTGCGCCGGTTAAGATCACTCCACACAAATGGAGGCAAAAAGAAAACGGTGTTGGTAATTGAAATACTTAATCTGATTTGATGAGAGTACTTAAGTCTTATTAGGGCACATCTCGATGCCTTAATCTAGCTAATGGACAGGTAACTTCTTACATGGCACGAGAAACCGGTATTCTGATTACCCCGCAATTTCCTTTGGTAATCGATGTTCATTTTAAACAAGAACAACAAAGCGGATTTTACTTCACTTATAATAGCGATGCATCTAAGTGAAAAGGAATTGCGTATGAATCTAATATTCTATTTTAGAATGAAAAGTGTAGAAAGTTTCGTAAAGGAATCACTATGATAAATAATGAAGTTGTGAAATTTGCATGGTCTTGTTAGCTTTTCTGTAAGCTGGAATGAAATTTTCCTATTCTACTTTAACATGAAAGGATTTCCATAGAGATTTACTCATTTTCAAAGTAATTTTAAAATGTGTAATCTTTCTGACCGAAGAGCAAATAGCATATTTGGTATTCCATATTTAAATACAACAATCGTAAAGGAAACGAGTCTTAAAAAATTTAAGAGGAATTCGTGGACGAACTATCCAATTCACAAATGTTGTAGAATTGGTATGGTCTTAAGATTTTAGCAAATGATTGTGTGCATTCTTGCATGTATATTTTAAATTGTTTATTATATTTTATTGTGTTTTCAAATATAATAGACACGCACGGAAATATTAAATATAGTTTATAAAATAAACCTTGAGAAAAACTATAGGATTGAAAAATTTAAGAAACTATGAGAAAGAACAAGTAGAAAAAACGTTATTTTTACTATATTAGTTAGCAATATTATATTACATAAAATTCAGTAATGGTGGAAATATCTTTTTTGTAGGGATATATGAGAGACTCAATCTACTAACTTTTGTTCTATCAGCATTATATATATATATATATATATATATATATATATAATATACACACAATGGTGTGCAAAACTTAAGCAACAATGTTACTTTTAAGCAGATAGCCATAAAATTGCAGAAAAGGGATTATTGCGATCAGTATAATGAATATGCAATTCAGAAGTAAGGAGATACGTATGCAAATGTCAAGATCAAAACATCATAGGCCATGTAAGTGTACACAAAATGTGTGCGATCGGCACGCGCAGCTCAAGACTTCAGTAAAAGGAAGAATAGAAGCGCAATTAAAGAAATTCTCTGCAAGTATAAGTGATTTCTTTCGTGAAATATGTCGAGAAGAAATCCCCTGGACGACTTTACACGTGGAAGAATGATCGGAAAGCTGGAGGAGGAGCGTAGTTTGAACAGCGTAACTGAAGAGTTCGGAATCAACAAAAGTGTTATTTTGCAAACTTGGAAAGCCTTCATACCGTAGGTATACCTTTTAGAAAGGCTGGAGGTGGTCACCTTAGGAAAACAACTGCAATGGATGACCTATATATCGTTCTGCAGGCGAAAAGAGCCCGATACCAGTCAGCAAGCTGCATTCCTCAGCAACTGTGTACAGCAACACGGAGACAAATGTCGCGATTTACTGTGGCCAAATACCTTCACAATAATGGACTATTTGCCTGCCGTCCTGAACGCTGCATCCCTTTGAATGTTGTCCATCGGCGGGATCGCTTAGAGTGGTGTAAGGAGCACAAAAACTGGACATCTCATCAATGGAGTTGTGTTTTCTTTACGGATGAGAGTCGTTTCAATTCCACAAGGGATTCTCAACACAATTAGATTTGGAGAGATGTCGGAATACGGTTTCATCCCAGTAACATCACAGAAAGAGTCCGTTACCGTGCTCCTGGAGTTGTTGTCTGGGGAAACATTATACTGAACGGATGGACTAAGCTCCACGTTTTCGACAGAGGTTCTGTAACCGGAGATCGCTATTGTAAGGAGATGATACTTCTAAATGGGCGTCTGTTTCGAGGTTGGACCAGACTTCGTTTTTATGGATGACAATACACGTCCACAATGGGATACTGATTGTTCAACTGCTATTAGAAAATGATAATATCACTCGAATGGATTGGCCTGCGTTCTCCTCTGATTCAAATTCCATAGAACATGTGTGGGATGCTTTGGGAAGATGCCTTGAGGCATGACTACATCCTCTGAGGAACACCCAACAACTGAAACAGGTGCTGATTGAGGAATAGACACTTTTACTTCAAGAACTGTTGAACATTTTAGTGCTGAATATGGAGATACGGTGCAAAGCAACCGTTGCAGTAAGGGACTGGGCATATCCCGTACTTAGGAACATCTGATTGTTATTCTTTTGCTAGGACAGACAATCATGTGTAACGATATTAAGAGTTCAACAAAACCTTTTTTTTCCTTTGATTCCATACTATATACATAGTATTCAGTTTTTTGCAACCATACTTTCGTCATCGTTTCAGTATAAAATGCTGTCTCTCATTTTTGAATTTCATGTCGCTTAGAGGATTTCTTGTGGAGTTATGAAAAAAAATACCCGTTGCACACCAGTTTATGTGTGCGTGCGTTCCTTTATGGTACGAATAATTGTTTTGTTACGTATATTTAAATTGTTCCTAGTGTCTAAAATTCAGATTTAAAGGAATGTTTCATAATTTTTTTTCATCCATTTAATGTAAAATAAAAAATTTTACTTATCAGTTTTTGTGTTAAATCAGGAAAAGCGACGAAAAAATTTAACTTTGTAATGCAGTTGCTCTACTGATAAAATGTTCCAAATACTTTTTCAGTAATGTAATTTTTAAATAAATTAAGAAAATAATCCTAATCTCCTGTTTAGATTTCTTCTAATTAAACAAGATTACAATTTCAAAGTATATTGAGGTTTCCTGCTAGGCATAAGTAATAAGAAGAGTTTTAAATGCAAGATAAATTAATTTGAAAAAAAAAAGATTGTAATCAAAAGGAAGAACCATTGAACAATACCTATTTCCTCAGCAAGACACCATGAAACTGAAAAATAGTCAGATTTCAATTTTTTTGTTGCCGAAAATAGCAACTGTAATACACCCAAAAGTGGTATCAAGTTATCATTGGAATGAATTCAAATATAGCAGAAATTTTCTCTTTATCAATATGTTAATATTTTTGTTTCTTATCAAACATCACATAACCTGATTATCCAGTGCTGTTAAAGCTGTATTCATTTATAAAGGTACTTTTCCATTTAGTCGGTGCCAAAAATGATACAACTGAAGCCGAACGGAATATGTGTATACTGGGTGCCGTCGCCAGTAAAGTCTGCTTGGAGAGATTTGCCCTGGCGAAATGGAAAAATACCTTTATAAATACATGTTATGATGCCGAAGACTGTAAATGCTGGTTAGAAGCGAAATGTTTTGAATTAGTGCGCATTATAATTGCATTTTAATATGATAATAAACCCCCAACTTAATCGTTTTCATTTAAAATTTCTTAAATCTGACTTTATTTCAAACTGACTGAAATACTTGGCGTTACAAAGGAATCGAATGTTTTAGTAAAACTGGGTATGTGTGGTTATTGAAACTTTAGTAAATACTAATAGGTTAAGAAAATACAAATTTCTTTCCAATATCAAAATCGTGTGAAATCAAAACATGTCAGGAAAATTCAAAAAGATTGTTTGAAAAATTCGAGATAAAAATTGGTGGCTTTATAATATTTTCTCACCATTCTATATAATTGGAACTAATTTTTGAATTCTAGATTAGACATAAAAGAAGATAAGAAGT
Source organism: Nephila pilipes (assembly GCA_019974015.1). NCBI lineage: Eukaryota > Metazoa > Arthropoda > Arachnida > Araneae > Nephilidae > Nephila > Nephila pilipes. The sequence goes on along the minus strand of BMAW01109208.1, from coordinate 137,966 downwards.
GCGATGTCTCTTGTTTCCGATGTCATTTGATATTTTGATCGTGATTTAAAATTACGAAGAACATCCCTCACATTTAATTCTAAAGAAACGTTAATTCTAACCAAAGCAAAAGAAAAAAAAAGATTTTTTTCTCTTTTTAAAAATGTGTTATATTGATCCCATACATATGTGTATTAATTATTAAAATTCCTTTAAAGAGGTTTTTTTTTATTATTATTAACTTCGAGTAAATATTTACATTTTTTTATATAATTTGTTTACTTTTCCACAATAAGAGTAAACAATAATTCATTTCAGTTAAAAAAGTACTCTCATTTTTAAGGATTGTTATTTTGAATTAATTAATAATTTAACTGTAAACAACATAAGCATTCTTATAACAGTTGTACAGTATTCTTCAGCAGAAGAATTTTTTTCACGTGTTTGCGTCAATTTTAAAATTAATTTAATTATTAACTTTATGCAGATAATTTTTATTTAGATTTTAAGTCTAAGTTATGTTAAATAAATATACTGTTTGAAAAATTTTATGATTTGCTTTGAAAATAAGGTAAAGTAAGATAAGTTTTCATTTAGCAATATAGTTAATTATGTTTATGAGAGAGATTGAATGCAAGCATGTTGATTAAAATATTACAATATATTTCAACACTGTAATAATATTAACTACATTATTATAATATTGCAAGTGAATATTATTTTCTCCTAAAATTTCTAATTCCTAACGTATTGCTTTGTCTTCCCTTTACAATACTTCTAAAATTATTATTATGTATAAGTAAATTTTAATAACATGTAAAAAATAATTCAAAATAAATTCTATAAAATGCGATATATATAAATTCGACTTTGTGACTTTTGTACGAAAGCATTAATTTTGTAATCTCGAGGTCATGATTGTGGTTCTCAATTTCATGAAAGACAGGTTTTTGATCAGTTAAATTCGATTAGCTAAAAAATTCCGCACAGCTTGTGAAAATCAGGAACTTTGCATCAAGCCATGCTCCTCTGTAATGATTTCAAAACATAATATTTGCCGTTCATAGATTTTTTCCTTATACTGAATAAAAAATAATAAAGGAAACATATAAATTATATCCGTGTCTTATTTGACTTTCATCTAAGGAAAATATAATAATTGTTTTCAATTTTTTCACTGTCATCCCATTTTCAGAAACAAAATGGCTCAGCCATCTGACGATGATCCAGACAGTCATTTTTCCCTTGTCAGGTGTAACGCTGGAGAAAAACACTTGCTGACTATAAAAATAAGAATTTTTTTCGCGCAATTACACTTGTGATGTATTCACAACTGTTTCAAAATATTTTGGACAAGGCTGAGTAGTGTCACAAATGCCAGCTGACCTGTAAAGAATTAAGAAAGACTACCTAACAATGAACAAACACATTTCTAGATTACACTACAGTAAATCAGGATTAGATATCAAAAAAGTATATTAGTTAAATAAGCCACTTAAACCTTTTACTGTGTGATATCCTTTCTTAATTATAATTAGATCAAGTATAATTTAATTGTATTTTATAGATTTTATTCTAAAGTCGATTTTTTTATCTGTCTTTTTTCTGTCTAATCATTCTATTCTATTTTCATCCATTGCAGCTTTATCTAATTATTCTATTCTATTTCTATCTATGGTAGTTCTATCAATTCGAAATTTGGAACTATTTTGATGGTCCAAATAAAGCCACACTTCAAAACTTCATTAATAATATAATATAAGATGCTTTCGAAACTAATGTATGAAGTCCTTAATTTGAATAAGTGTAATATTTGGAATCTGTACTGTTTCAGTCGAGCTGTGCTTGAGTCCTGATTCCACGAAATAACCTTCGTGTAAAGGGGCTCAAGTATGTTGTAGCCATGTTGTGGGAGAGTGGAATGTGATGCTTTCTTGAAATGACTACCTTGTCCTATGAACGTAGTTCAGAATTGCGAAAAATTATCTGAAAGTATGCTTCAAGCTCGATAGAAAGAGGAAGGGTCCACTTGGGTATAATAATAATCTTGAATTTATTCGAATGTGTACAACACTTAAAAAATAAAGGGAAAATATTGCGTAGTTAAGAATTTTTTTTTAAAATTTTTACTATGAACAAAAATCATAGCCAATAAATATGCTCATGATTTACGATTTTAGGCTTTTGAAATGCACTTTCTTCATATATCTTCGAAATCGATTTGAAAACATCTATAGAAACTGCGTAGAAATGTGCAAGGTATCTTAAATTATTTTGAGCTTATTTTTTAGAACTTTCTGAGTGAGTGAGTGTGTGTTTATGACGCATGAGGCAAATCTAGCTAAGCTTCACCAAACATTTATTTTGAAGTGCCGAAAACTCAGAAAAGAGTAAACAATAGTATGATGTGACGAATGGGGAGGAAACACGTGATTTTGTGATATGAAACAAAAGATGAAATTGGAAAATTGTAAAGTTTGTTGACAAGAAGGAGAATTGAAAATAGAGAAATATCGGTAGGGTACCAAGAGGGAGCATCACCTGTGTTTACCAAAGACAGTATACCTCATGAGAAAAAAATATCACTAGGATGCCACGGGGTCAGGATTCCTATACTTGCTAAGAAATTGTAAATTCTTGAGAAGCTCTGAACTTTCTGGAAATTTTTTGAAATTTTCTCTTTAGCAATTCTATCTAAATAAACAAAATGAGAGAAATTTTCGCAAATTTCTCTCACTCGTTTTAATTATTGGGTTAATATCACATAATGAACAGAAATGTATACTTTTATATAGAAATGTATTTAAAAATTCTATATAAAATATTTCAAAAATATAAATAAAATGGGAGGGGTAATAAACGTCCTTGATTTATGATAAATATAAAAAATAATTTATGCTCAGCACTGATGACGTATGATGTGGAGAATATTTTTTTTTTTTTCAATTCTATGTCTCAAATATTATTCTAAAAGTAATTATAGTCCTTACATATTAATTTAACTAACTTGTTTTTAAATTTTAATTATGATCTAAATTGTTTTTTTTTCTATAGTGTGCTTCGGTTTTTGAGTAATGTTATACCTTTGGCATTATAACATCTCTTACATGAATTTAACAAAAATGTTCTCACTTTTTCATTGCATAACTAAGAAACATCATTGAAATATTCTGCAGAATTTTTCCTATATTAAGTATTAACAAATGCGGAAAATTTAATTTACATGTTAACGTCATACTGAAACTTAGTAGCGGTTTATTGTTCACGAATATCGCAATATCAATCTGCGATTAAATGAAGAAAATGACACTCGAACTTTGCTTTCACGATTTTATCCCAATGACAGGTACAGATTTTGATATTTAGTTTAATAGTTGCTAACCGTTAAACCATCAACCATTATTAATCCATAAAGTTATCCTTACGTATCTTTATACACAGACCTCAACGCCATTGGTGAACTTTTGATTACTTCGAAGAAGAAAAAAAAAACACTCTCACGCTAAATTCAGGCGGTTTTTTTTTTTTTTTTTTTTTGACAACTTAAATATAAAACATTTAGGACTAACACAGTAATTGAAATAAACAGAATTTAGCGCGAAATGTCTCATAACTTTGCACCATTTTCTCAAAAAAGACGACGACAATCCGGGTGTATACTGCATTAGTTCCTGTATCACACCTTATCATCCCATATCACACTAAATAGTTTGCTTGAAAGGACTTTAATTGTAAAGAATCACGCAATTTTAATTCGATTCCGGAATTATAAGTAATTCTAACTACTCATGGATTTGATAAACTCTTTTAATTAATAAAAATTAATTATAATATGAGAGAATAATTGAATATATATAGAGTATATGAAAACAATGAAAAATAGTTGTGTGATAAGTGCTGAAATTCAGTAAACTGCAAATTGAAAAAGTATAGGAAAAGATATGGAATAATAAACAATAATTATATATATAATACATTATTTTAAGTCATTTAAGCATTTTTACTTCATAAATAGAGGATTGTTGTAAATTTTGTCTCAGAAATTAACGCAAATACCGCGGGTTCAATTCGAGACGGTCACACGACAGATGTGCATTCACGTTGTTATCTATAGAAGTCAAAGCTGATCTGAGATTCCCACTTGTTGTCGCATTTGTTAATTCCAAATTGAATTTCGAATTTAACTATTAGGTAATATTTTACCAGCATTAAAATTCTCCGTAACTTTTTCAAAAAAAGAAATGTTTCATATTTTCTTATATATTGTAAATACTTCTAAATTGGGAGTTTCTTTTTGCTTATGTGTGTTAATATTATTAAAAAATGTGTATATTCAGTGTGTATCTGCAAAAACAGAACGCTTACAACAATGAAAAGCATGAGCTGATTGATTGCGAAGGAACAATTTATATATCCTCTTACCATGCTATCACAAGAATCGAATAGATTTGATTACTTAAGAAATCCAACAAACAGATTCAGCAAAATCGAAGGTTGGGTCCTATTTTATCCAAAATCTCGGCCATCGATAACAAAATGTCACCAATGCGATAGATGCACTGAATTGGCAGTCTTTGCAATGAAACAATAGCACTAGTATAACCATACTAGCAACCCTAATACCTATTTTTTGTGTGTTTTTATACTATTTTGTTTTTCATTGCCAAGAAGTGGACAAAAGTAAAGTTTTTACCAAAACATAAATATATCAACATTACAGATATGAGTATGTACTGAATCGCTTTTCTGAGGAATTTAGTTTAGTTTTTATTAACGTCGCACTAGAAGCAATACTAGAGTAAGAAGCAATTTTGAATCACGGTCAAGTGACGAGGACGACACCTGAGCTGGCACCCGCTCTTCTAAAATCCACTCCACACTAACGGGAGGACTTTGGGCCCCGATAGATTTAACGTGCATCAGCCCCGGCTACACGGTGGGTCTTTGGCGGCCAAGGATCGTACTCGCGACTGAACGAAAACCGCTGGCCACGAATCCGAAACCTTGACCACTAGGCTACAGCGGCCTTCTTTTCCGAGGAGATAAAATTTTCAGAATATATGTGATTAAAATGTGACAAGAATATTTTATGTGATTTTTGATGCTATTTATGGAAAGTCTGTCCTAATTTTAATTCATTATTTAAAAGTTCTACTTTTTTTTAGAATTGCTGTTTGCTTTGTCATTATCAGATAATCAGTAAGAGGGAATAAAGCGCATTTTTATTTTATACCTGCGATTAAATCAATCTCAAACGAGTAAATTAATCTCTTCGTAATCTTCAAATTGTGTGTTTATTTCAGGAAATGTAAAAGAGTTACAAGGTTGAAATTGCATTGAATTTAACTAAGTTTTCCTTCTAGAAATATATGTCTTTTAAGTTAGCCAAAGACTCTACTATATTTTTTCAAACTTTAAATAGAGTTATATCTGAATATTTTACTTGTTTCATTGTAACTCTTGAGGTACGGAAAGATATGGATGTACGAGTATTTTTTTAGAAACTAAATACTTTTTTCAAGGTTAAAACTGTCATAATTAGAGATATAATATTATTTTTTAAAACTTTTTGATAGGTAAATACTTTTTTAATGCCTTTAAGTATGAAATATGTAAGACAATGAATATTGATTATCAAAATAATATTCATTAGCAACCTAAGGGGTTTTTGTTTTAGATAAATTGGTCACCCAAGAACTTTTCAGAATAAAGTGCTTTCTGAATATCTTTTCTGGTCAATCCTAATCAAATTTCTATTCCGTTCTCAGATTATCATTTGTTTTAATTTTAAATTGTAATGGAATAGTTTAATAATTATTTTCAAAGAAAGCCAGCACCTTTGGAGGTTAAATCTGTTATTTGCAAAACTTTGCATGGGATATCTTTTTCTTCCTTATAATCTAATTAGGTTAATAACGATTTTTAAAATAAAATACAAAATATTAAATATGCATTAGAATTTAAAAGCGTACATATATTTAAGATATATTTATTCCAATTTAAATGATACATTTTTTATGAAACCCTGAAAGTAATTCTAGAAGTAAATTTTATATATTTTTTTCAGATTATAATTATTTGTTGTCTAAAAACTAATGAGACGGATTGTGTTCAACCGACAAATATTCTTTAAATTAAACATATAAGTATAGAATTTGTCTTTTGACTATCGTCAGAAAACTATTCTACACGAAAAAGAATTATTTCTTGTAGTGGATGAGTATTAAGATAGGACATATTAAATTTATTTACGTTCCGTGAAGAGAAAATGACCATTTAGACGGTCTTTCCATCACATTAATGGACTGTAAACAAAATATAGAAGCACTTTTTTCAGTTAGAAAATTAATCAACAATATGGGATTCGATTTGAAAAGTAAAGTCTTCGCGACCATAAATTATTTTTATTTGTTTCCTGATTTTCACAGTTCTTCATGAATTTAAGACCTAACTGCATTCTATATAAAATGCAATATTACTTCTGGACATAGTTCAATTCCTTTCCACGCAATTGCTCCAATGCGTGAGTAATCGAGCAAACACAACAGAGAAAAATACTGATGATTGTTGTCGACATCGGGCATTAAGGCTCCCGTCTACCCACCATTTTGATTTCGTGGACGTAATGTTAATCCTATGGAATTTCGACTTGAATTATCTTATCTTTGCTATTCGATATATCTGACTGCAATAAAGTGCATCTGAAAGAGCAAAAAATATTGAATGCTTCTGTGTAATTACATTTTTCCTCCGATTTTTAAAAATATTTGAAAATATTCTTTAAAAACCGAAAAACTGAAAAACGAATAATTAAAATAAGAATAAAAATATTTTTAAAAATCTTAGGAAAAAAGTAATTCCACATAAGCATTCATTATTTTTTGTTCTTTCAAATGCACTTTGTTGCGTTCAAATAGATCAAATAGAAAAGATGTGGGAATTAAAGTCGATATTCCATAGGATTAACATTACGTCCACGAAATTAAAATGGCGGGTAGATGGGAGCCTTAATGGTAGATTTCATCTCATCTTCAGAATGAAAGTGATCCTCCCTAAGAAGATCTTTCTTTTTTTGGAAGAGGTGAAATTCAGTTCTGAAAATTCCGTAAGTGTATATATAAACATAAGTTGTGAAAAACGGGTGATAAACAAGAAAGTAATGGTCATGAAGGTATTACTTTACAATCAACCTTCGCAGTATTAATATTTGGATAATTTTAAGCCGTAATTCCGCATAGTATTTTGTCCTTAAAATTTAAATACGTTCAAATAAGATGCAATTATTTTTTACTTTACAAAAAGTAGGTGAGATTCTTAACTTGCTTAGGAAACTATACGGAAAATCTTTAGTAACTCTAAAATGCTATTTTAAAATATCTTACATCATTTAGATTACTTTTTCCTGTCATATTATTTTTCAAAAAAATTAAGATGAAAATTTTTGCCGCTTCCTAACTTTGGGAAATTTCTTCATTAACCGAAAGGGGTTCTTTTTATATTTTCGGTATTTTTCATATATTTTTCAATCTTTCGAAACATCGTTGACAGAAAAGTCACCCACGGTTATTTGTACATACTTGAAATTCTATTACCCTTTTGATAAATTCGAAAAACATTTTCCTAGACTTAGAACTCTTTTGGAATAATGATTAGAGAGTTTGATTCGATATTTTTCTCTTCGCAATCTTTTGTAAGATTTTTTGCTATTCAAATATTTTTTTAATTTCTTCTTTATATACAAATTTCATCAGACAGTTTTAAAAATTACGTAAATATGCTATGTATTTTCCTCGACATTTTCTATCTGCTAAATCAAATATGTATTTTATGCAACTCTATATTCCGAAACACAAAGATTCAATGATTGCGTATGCTAGTACTCTCAGTTAAAGAAAATATTGATTTATTATTGTATGACAAACAAACACTTCTTATTATTAGATCTTCATTACAAATACATTTCGTAAACGTGCAATTTAAGTGTTTCAGATACTATGTCTTGTATTTTTTGTAGTGAAAACGCTATAGCCTACCAGAACTACTTTTTTTTTGAAAAATTTCAACAGGATAAAACAGATAATCAAATAAAAAGCAGAAACAGATTTTAATTTGAAAAGTATGTACGAAGCTTATATGAGTCATTTAAAGATTTATATAATGTAAAATACTTCAAATTTTCAAATTGTGTTGTAACGCACCTCCATTGTTTACTTCGGTCGACATTTCCAATAATTTAAATCGTGGTGTGATTGTTTATTAACGTCGCATTCAGAGGGCTATGGGTGACGGCCCTTCTAATCTAACATCTCGGGTAAGCGACAATGGTGATACTTGAATCAGCATCTCCCTCTCCAAACTTCTACACTATGCCATAGGAGGACTTAAGACCCCCACTAGATTTAACCTGCACAGAACCCCGTTATACAGATGGCATTTAGTGGCATCAGAGTTCGAGCCATGACTCAACGGAAACAACACCAGCCTCAAGTTTGAGACCATGACCACTAGGATACCGGGGTCACATGATTTAAATCATACTGATGCAACAGTAAGTTCCTAATTTGATGAAGAGAAGCCAGAAAAGAATTAAATCACTTTAATAACAGTTATTTTAATTCCCTCTCCTTATGTTTATTTTTCTCCGCTCACCTGAATCTAATTTATGAGCCAAGTTTTTAAGCTTTAACTTACCAACTTAACCATGCCGTGGGAGCTGCTTCTCAAAAACTGAGGGCTCGATGCTTTTTATTACTTACTCTCCAACCAATAATCACTACTGATCGATTTTAATCACAGAAGATTAGCTACTTCACATCACTCCAATTTTTAACGTACTAGCATCTGCTGACTACTCTCTAACAACTACCAACCTTCACTTTTAATTTTATTACTTTTATATATCACAACTCTCAAATCAACTCATTACACTTCTTACATTTACCTAATATGCGTTCATCATATTTCATTCGATTGGATCGAAGGGCTTATTTTATTTAATTAAACTCGCAAAAAAAATATCCCCATGTTTATGAAGATAAAAACAAAAATAGCCCTATGTTACATTGTTACATAGTTTTTATTTTATTGTGGCAAAGATATCCGTGACAGAAATACCTAGTACATGTTTAGAATAAAAATATTCGGTTTACGTTACCTAAAAATTTCTTTTTCAGTTATTTTTGCTAGTATTAATTAAATTAATTAATTGAATTTATTAGTATTTCAAACAATTTAATACGTGTCTCAATAAATTATTTTTTTAAAATATAACTTCAAAACTGAACAATGGGAATTTTATCGTGTCAATAAACTGATACGATGAAAATAATATTTACTGGTGGATTGAATCCAAGAATTTTATGTTTCGTGTCGTTAACTAGATAAATTATTATCATTTTTTTCTATGAAATTATTATCGCTCTTTTTCTTTATTGAAAAGTAATGTTTCTATGGCCATCCACGCTAGCCTAGTGATTATGATCGTGGATGGTGTTGTTGCTGTTCAGTTGTAGGTTCGAGTCCTGATGTCACTAAAGATCCACTGTGCAGGTAGTCTGATGCACAGCGGGTAAAAAAATTTGTACTGTGATGAAATTTCAAAACTCAATGAAATGGTGATTCGGAAGGAAAAAAATTTATCATCACATCAAGTTTATTAATTAACAATTATCCTTCGATTAATATTAATTCAAATAATTATAAGATACATATAATGATTTTAATATTCATTTTCCAAGTTATCTTTTCGTTTATGAAATAAGTAAGGAAATCACGTGTAAAAATAACGGTTTAATAGTATTGGATGTCCATAATTAGACTTTAAAATTACGAGTAGCTTGTAACACAAAGACTATTCGGCAAAATTTAATGAAATTTAGTAAAATGCGCGTGCACAACGGAATAAGGCGAATTTTTAGGTGAAGTTAGTTTACCAAAATGGGGACTAGGTTACCAGAGCTTTTTGAAAATTTCTTACTTTGAAGCAGTTACGGAAATGGTCACTCTAGTTGAGGACTGAAAAACTTGATTGCGGAATTTAAAACAACGGGGTCATTGGCCATTCAACCAAAAAGACAACAAAATCGTCTATTGTAGCTCAGACTTAGGGTGTTGATGCGACTCTGGTGTAGGAAGACAAAATGTCACGTTTCATAGGATGTACTTGAGTGTGCTTGTTTCAAAAACTGTTTACCTGCCTTGTGACACTGTTCATAAGATTCTTCAAAAGATATTACATAACTCTCCTGTAAACTGGTGGCCGCTGCCACCTGGTGGTTACAGACGCAATCTCACGGTCAGCATTATTTCTTGGAGTATTGGATTCGAATCATTGAGCCACTAAAGATCCGCCGTGTAGCAGGGCTGATGCACACTAAATCTGTAGAGACTCCAAGTTCTCCCATTGGAAATTTAGTTAAGGGTGGGGGCCAGCTCCGATGTGTCGTCTTCGACAAATGACCCATGTTCAAAATTTAAAGATTTGTTACCAATACCCCTCGGGTTTCTTCTAAGTGTGACGTTAACAAACTATCTAATCCATGGTCATAACTTTTCTTACTTTTACTATATTTTCCCAAACATTATTGTATTTGAAATCTACATGAATCTTCGATGTAATACATTATTTACTTTTTGATATAGTCCGCATTTCTTTCCATACATGCTCTATAACATAAAAAAAAATGATGCACAAAGAATGAGTTGTCCTATGGAGACAAAAATTGGTGGATAGGAGCATTATGTGCAAAATGAAAACGATTAAAAATTCAGAAAAATTGAATGATTTATTTCAGAATTACTTAGTTACAAAGTAACGAGCTCAATAAGATATTGACCCATCTCAGCTGCATCTGGATGCAAGCTGCCACAAGATGTGGCACAGAGTGATAAAGCTCCCTGATAGTCTCCTGCGGTATTTCTTGCCAAATTTACTCCAATTGTCGGGCTAGGTCATCAACATTCTCTGGAAGATGCAGTCGCCTTTCTATCATATCCCAGACATGTTCGAATGGAGAGAGATCTGGCTGGCCAAGGGAGAGTTTGACAAGCTGTAAGACAGCTCATAGCAACACGGGTCGTATACGGTCTGGAATTATATTACTGAAAAATAAGACCAGGGCACTGCAAAAGGAACGGTAGCAAAACAGGTCTCAGAATGTCGTCTACGTACTTCTGTGCAATAAGTGTGCCTCTAAGGACGACCAAAGGGGTCCGATTATCAAGGGAAATGGCATTCCAGGTCATAAATTCTGGGTGAGGGTCTGTTTGGCGTGCAATAATGAAAACAGGATCGGCACGATGCCCTGGGCATCTCCAGACACGTCTTCGATTATCGTCAAGACACAGTTGGAAGTGGGATTCGACGCTTAACACTATACGTCCCCAGTCAGCATCATTCCAACCTGATCGAGCCAAACACTACTGTAATCTGGCTTGACGGTGTGCAGGCGTGAGTGGCAGGTGGCGTAGCGGTTTTTAAGAGCGTAGATTTCGCTCTATCAGCTGTCTGTTAAGGGTCATGGTGGACACTCATGTACGTGTCGCACGTTTGATGGTTGATAACGATGAATCAGGTGCTGTGACAGCTGATCTGACAATAAATCTAAGGACCTAGACCGACTTCTATTATCATGACGCTACCATTCTGTCATGGTCCACCCATTCTTGCCAACATCTTCAAATCGCTGCATCGCTTCTACCCGTATGACGAGCAATTCTCCAATTTACCCAATTTGGCTCTGTCAATTCAATGATACTACCTCTTTCAAACTCTGACAGTTGCTCGTTCTGAGATGCGTTGAGGCATTTTTTACGGTTATTAAGAGGTATCCTAAATCGCAATGCAACAGAAAATTTGGCCATCAGATTAGAAATTGCTTCTTATATACTCCTGCTGAGTGTGCATTTTTGTTGCGCTGTAGCTCCCACTATTCATTCATTGGACACCAAATTTTAATCGTTAGTATTTTAGTCCAAATGTCTTTACATATGAAATTTCATTTCAATAGGACAACTTCTTCTTGGTGCTTCGTTTTTTTTTTTTTTTTTTTTTTAGAGTGTATTTGAGCCATCGTGGGACTACAGTCAGGTATTTCGTACGGGATGGATCATTATCTTTATCCGCCTGTTATTTATTCTTCAGTTCTCAGCCCTCTGATAACACCAAGGAACTTGAAAAACACATGTGCGTGGGACGTCTCTTTTAGTCCCAATGGTAAGAGCTCAACAAAAAGCAACTGGTCAACTTCATCGAACTTAGTGGTTAAGGTTTTGAAACGCTGCCAGCATTCCAAGGTTATTTCTCTCTCCCTCCACGGGATCGAAAATATTCAACGCCGAAATAGCAATAGAACAGTATATTGATTATAGAGAAATACTCATAATTAGAGAAAAATAAAGCGTACTTTTTGTAAAGAAGGAAATATCAAATTGGCCGTTTAATAATTCTAACTTTTATGCAATTATATTTATAAATTGTATGTATAGATCCCTTAAAGATTCACTTACTTGAGAAATTCAACAATAAAAAAATATCTATCTTTTATTATATATATATATATATATATATATATATATACTCTATATATTCCTAAGATTAATAATTAAATTTAATTTTAATACATAAATTTAAAAATTATTTTTCTCTTTTGCATATGTGACATTGCAGCCATTTTTAATGAAACTCTTAATGGAATATTCGTTTAACAAAAAATCTAAAATTTAAGAGCTTAATTGCGTAAAAATGTAACTAAATTCAAAGAAATTTTTGAATAATTTAATTGCTTTTGTTTGTTTGAATTGGCTTTCCTAAAAGCTCTAATAACAATTCAAAATAAAGGATTAAGTTAGTTTCAGATAAATATTTTCTTCGTTAATGGATTCTAAAAAACAAAAATAACGAAAATTTGTTGATAGAAATGTCAAAAAGTATCAGCCGTTTTTCAGTTCTTAAAATGCCAGTGCATAGGAAATAATTTCTTTTCTTCAAGAAAAATCCCCACTTCGTTGCAAAAACTTATTTCATTTTTTAAAGAAAAAAAATTCCAGTAATCCATTGAACTATAGTAAAGATTGCGTATCTTAATGTATTTTTTATTTGAAAAGTACTTATTAATAAGGACTTAAAATTCGTCTCAAATTATAAGAAGATGCGAATATTGATTTATAAAACTGAATTAAATTGATACCACCAAAGCTGCTTATCTTTTTTTTATTAAATAGCTCGTTTCTTTTTCTTTTAGTCATCTAATTTCATTTTTTTATTTCCCTAATTAAATTTTCTCATGTTTTCCTTCTTTTTAATTGAACATCATAAATTCTAAACAACTTTGAAGTTAATAATAAACTTTTTAGATGAGGGGGAAAAAACTGAACACAGGCTGTTTTCAACATTTCATTTAATTTCTTTGACTTACTTTTATCATACATTAATTAGAAAACTTTTTTAATTTAGAAAAAAACTGTGGATACTCGTAAGATTTATATCTTAGCAAATGTAACATTTTTTATAATATATTGTTTTTTTTATAATATTATCATCTAGATTCTTCTTCAAGCTTAAATTAATAGATGAATATTTTATAAGCACGTAAATATACCTTTAATCTTAATTCGTAAAATTAAAATTTGGAGACAACAATTAGGAATGGAATAGAAGGTAAAAATATGTGAAAAAATAGAATATTTATTTATTGAATATTGCTATAGTTAATGATTAATTATAATTATTTACTTCTATTTCACTCAAATGAAAAACATTTATAATTGTTATTTTAAAAAATTCCATTGAATTATCTTGGAGACAATTGTACGCATATATAGATCACATATTTATAGAAGAAATACATTCGATGTAGCACATACTTCCAGTGTTGTATAATCTGTATTATTCACCATATTTTAAATAAACTTACCTCCATCAAGCATTTTTCGAATGAAAAAAATGAAGCCATTATTTAAATTGAAAAGCAGCTTATTCCTATTTGTTTCATGAAATATTCCATAACAAAAAAGTGTTGTCAGTGCTAGTTATCAATATAACTTCTGTAGTACATCATTTTTCAACTCTTTGAACAAAATAAAATAAATATGATATTCTAAAGGCACCATTGGCATTCTACGAAAAACTAAGTGTTAAAAAAGTATTGTAGTTCATTTTCAACAAATACGGTCTACATCATACACAAATAATTACACATAGGAAAATCATTTTAAACATATATCGTCTGCAACATACGCAAATACTTAGAATGACTCGACAGTTGCGTCAACTGTCATTGAATTCTTTTTGAGAATATTTAACAATTCATATTGTTGTTAAATTTCCAAAAAAGATTTAAAGCCATTATAAAGTTGTTATAAATTATTATAACTTTATGTAACTGCTTTTTTTCCAAATTTTAGTTCTTGAGAAATAGTCGTTTAAAGATGAAAGAAAAATATTTGTTAACGAAAAAAATAGATAAAATTCTTTCCTCTCAGATTATATTACGTTAGAGATATTTTTGGTTCGATGAGTTGGATGATAAACCTAAATCAAAAATTTTCAAACAGACATTTTCGGCATTTAAGCAATGTGACCACTTTAAATATTTCACGCAGTGTTGGCACAATAATCAGTATAAATAATTAATAATTTGATTTCATTATTTATTAAATTTAATAAATAATGAATTAAATTAAAATACAGCGTATTCAGAAATCCATTCTGAGATATTGAAGATCGGGAATTTCACTAAAATAACATACTTCAAAAAAGATATTTTTTAAAATTATCTAATGAAATATAAAAGCTACTATGACCCTATTTACCTTGTTCCTTGAAGCTCCACAAAACTTCAGTGTGTACACATTTTTAGTGTACAGAAGTTATTTACTAAATTAATGGGTTACTAATTCTTACAGACTCTCTTTATTATAATTAAAAAATACTCACTTTTACTGATCACTGACACTTAAGAATCTCAAATATTTTAGTAAGTACTTCAAATGATTTTTTACTCAAATTTCTGTGTATAACAAATAAACCTTGTCTAAAATAATTTTTAATATGCGATAGCTATGAATTTACTTTTAAAATAACTACAGATTATGTGTGATACAATAATAAAAAACGTATTATTTCAATGAAACTTTACTTTTAATTTCAATCTTAGGTGAAGTCTAATTTATAAGTTTAGAATGGAATAAGGATTTTTGCTTTCTTTAAAACATACGATTCCAAAATACTTTTTCCTTTCTCAAGTTTTGAACTATTTTTGTTCTTGCTTCAGGTAAAGCTTTGTTCCATTTTGGATATTTATTATAGGGCTATCATAAAGTTTAATAACTACCAAAGATATAATCGAGAAGATGTGAATAAAATTTATTTTAGATTTAAATTGATCTTTATGTGTATAATGTTGTAAAAATGCCATTATTAATGTTGTAGTCTGGTTTACCTGTTTGGTTTCACGAAGCAGTGCATTGATGTAGTAACTGGCTGTATGGGAAGGTAGAGTTAAAACTGTTAAGTTCTATAATGACTATCTTTAAAGATCGAAGAAACACAGGGAGAATTTATAACTTTACATGGTAAAATTATGTATAGAAGTCTTAGAATGATAAAATAAAAACAAATTTCTGTCTTAATTATTTTAATAAGTAATGAAACCTTTGCAATGTTGAATTAATTCATCCTCTATGGCTTTGTAAAACCATACAAATCAACATTAATACCTGTAATTTTACAGCATCGTATACATAAGGATCAGTTAACGTGTAGAATAAAATTTTATCTAATAATATTCAAGGTTATTTCTTACCAATATTTAAGAGTTTACAATACCTCTCATTTTAGCTCACCTATTTAAAAAAGCTTTTACCTTAACATAAAATTAATTTCATGCTTGTAAGCTGTGTTCGAATCAATAGTTACTATTAGCATAAAAAAGTTCTCCATATGTCATATCAGTCATATACATAATTTGTAAAAATTATGTATTTTATAAAATAATAAACTTTGTGATAAATGTAACTCTTGATATTAAATATAACAGTATATTAAAATAATATTCAAATAATATCAAAGCATTTAATAATATTATGGGGTGGGTACAGTTATGATTTATTTAACTGAATTAACAATTAATTAGCATTAAATACATTACAGTTCCGTTATTTAGATTAATAATTTTAGCAATTCAGTTATAACTGCATTTTCTATGACTACAAGTCAAATTTTTTTGTCTCATATTTCCTAAGAACTGTCAATATGAGTTTTAATATCAAAGGGAGATCATTAATGGAAAAAACTTTTTCTAGAATTGAAAACAAAATTAGGAGGAAAACAAGCTATGAGGAATAAATAATCTTTTCATCAAAATTGTTTTTTTTTTTTGTATCGAGCTCGTTTTCTTATTTGATACTAGAGAAATTCTGAATATTTTGTTTTGGATTTCCGAAATTTCAGAATATTTTATTTAAAATGGTTCAATTCTTAGAAATATTCTTTTTTTATTTGTCCGATAAATGCAAACATGTCTCAGAAGAGATATGTAGCTACCTTCTTGAGCCGCCTTACCTTACCTTTTCACCTTCATGAAAGGCATGGGCCTCTTGCCCCTTCTATTATTGTCAGGAGATAGCACATCAGAACAACTAATTTCTACTTGCGCAGACTATACAAATTGCAAGTGTTCACATTCACCTCAGTATTAGTATTAACTCCTGTTACTATCAGAAGAACAGAATAAGTGGAAAAGGAGTTTTTACCTTGCAGATTCAGAATGCTGTCACTCAAATATCCAATGGCTTCTTCCGTTTTGTCTTGTGGAAGTAAAAGACATCTCACTCAAGAAGATCATCGTTCTCACTATATATTTAACCAGAGCGCCAAAAGGAAGAACTTTTAAATACTCCAAAATACTCCAATCCTTCTTTGCATTTGTGTCTAAGAAGATACTCGACAGTCATTCGTCCTCTGTACCATTTTAACGATATCTTTCCATTCCTTGAGATTTTTCGTATCCGTTTACCATTAATTTTGCAAGTAAATAACATTTTTTGTTCTATCTGAATTAAGGTGATATTTTCTTAAACAATGCTATATTAAATGACGAATAAAGTATGTTATTTAAATATTAAATTGTCCTGGAATTTTGCAACCTTTAGTCAAGATGGGGTGAAACTCAGACATGCTTAACCGTTTGATACCCTTCAGACGTTAATTTTCTTGGCATTCAAAATTCTAATCGAATTAAAGTAGCTCTTGATTTTAAAATTATGGCGAAAATTTTCTTATTTTCATTGAGTATTTGTACCAAAGTGAAAGAAATACAAATCAAAGTTATTATCAGCAATTAAATGTAAAAAATAGAACCCATTTGATTTTTTCTTCTTTTACTAAGTTATATGTTACTAAGACATAACTTAATAGTTCGTATTCATCTCGTTTTCCTTACATATTGTTTTTTTAACTGTAAAGATAAGCCAAGCAGGATTGGTAGTTTATTAGTGCTGCTCGAATTATATATATAACTATATATATATGTATATATATCAATGTGTGTGTTGTGTGGCTATTATTAGTGTGTGTGTGTGTGTGTGTGTGTGTGTGTGTGTGTGTGTGTGTGTGTGTGTGTGTGTGTGTGTGTGTGTGTGTGTGTGTGTGTGTGTGTGTGTGTGTGTGTGTGTGTACATATATATAAAATACATTGGTGAAGTATTATTAGCAGAAGTGCCGATGTGTTTTCTTTCTTTCCTAATACGTTATAATAAAAATAGCCACTAAACTACAGTAAACTAAATTTTTAACTGAAATCAAATACATTTAATGTTCCTAGTTACAAAAGATAATTAGGAGGATCTGCTTGGTTACATACTCAAAGTTCTTAAGTTGTAGGTAGCTATCAATAACATCACTGAAGCCAAATTTTCAGTGATTCTAAGATATTCCTGAAAAAGATTTTTAAATAGCAGTAAAAATAAGTATTTGTATCCTAAGACTGTGCAGTTTTCATAAAAGCTAATATATTTTTTTGGGGGGGGGTAATTGTAACCTTGATGATAAACAATGAATTACTCAAAGAAGTATTCTTTGCGTAATTATTTTGTCACTTTTTTTGGTATTGAGTTCTTTTTATCACCAATTATTTATTTTGGTGTTCAATCTGTTCTTTAATCCTTGTGATGGCTGTAAATACTTTTATAAATTTGTTTTACTGCTTTCTCTTTTCTATATATTAATTTATATTTTAATTTGATTTTTGTTGTATTAAATTTTTTTTGAATATTAAAAGATACATATTGTTTTTTTAAGTTCAGAAATTCTGTATAAATTATATGTTAAGCAATAAATCGCATTCGGAAAACTTGATTAAGTAAGCAATTTTTTTATGTTTGATACTGTTATCTAATCTTTCTTCCAAATTACTACTAATTGA
>BMAW01109208.1:101692-113594 GCA_019974015.1 Nephila pilipes | reverse complement strand
TATCATTAATACTTAATATTTTTTTCCTTGTAGAAGAATCATATCTGTTACATCATAGGGATAATCTATTGTATGTGTAATTAAATGTATTTTAAATTCAATACCTTAACTTAATATAAGTTATTTTAAATTGAGCTCAAAATATAAACTGCTGTTTGTAGAAAATGCAACACCATGAAGGAATCATCAGAATCAAATGAAATTCGCAGCAAATATCAATTATAGGATATTATGCAAATTAATAAAGTTTCAGAGCCATCGCGCGTGCGCGGCGCGCGCAGCGCCCTCTGAATTGATGCTGAAAGCGTATAAATAAAGTGCTGTAGCGGGACGTTGAAAAAAGTCTATGATTATTTGTTAGTGGCAAACGTTTAGTGAGACCTGAGTATGCCTCCACGACGGAAGAATAAGAAATTCAAGCAACTTACGGAGTTTGAACGAGGGAGGATAATCGGCCTTCGAGAAGGAGGATTTTCCTATCGCGCAATAGCAGCTCGTATGCAGCGGAACAGTTCCACAGTGATGCGAGTTTGGAAGCAGTGGACCGACGAGCACCGAACAACTCGAAAAACAGGCACTGGACGACAGAAGGTGACGTCAGAGCGCGATGATCGACACCTGCTCCGCATGGCGGTGAATGATCGCACAGCTTCCTCCAGGCAGCTGGCAGCACGTTAGTCTACTGCTACAGGTGTACAATTGTCGGCTTCGTCAATTCGTCGTCGTCTGCTGCGCCGTGGATTGCGTGCAAGGGTGCCTTTAAAAAGGATTCCCCTCACGGCGAATCATCGACGGCTGCGTCGGCAGTGGGCTCTTGAGCACAGAGACAGGCGAGCTGATTGGCACCAAGTTGTCTTTTCAGATGAATCACGCTTCAATTTGTGGACCCATGATGGCCGTGTTCGTGTTAGACGTTATGCCGGTCAACGCTGCCTTCCTGAGTGTATTATTGAACGACATAGTGGTCGAACACCCGGAGTTATGGTCTGGGGTGCGATTTCGTATCATGGACGATCCAATTTGATACGAATTGAGGGTAATCTCAATAGCAACAGGTACGTCCGTCAAGTGCTACAGCCCGAAGTCGTTCCTTTCCTTCAAGGCATCCCTGGAGCTATCTTTCAGCAGGATAATGCACGCCCACATGTTGCGCGGACTGTTCGAGACTTCTGTTCAGCACAACGCATGCAACTTCTTCCTTGGCCTGCTTATTCACCGGATATGTCGCCTATTGAGCACGTGTGGGATATGGTTGGTCGGCGTCTCGCTCGTGATCCGCGTCCTGCAGTTTCCAAAGACGAACTTTGGTTGCGCATACAAGCGATATGGAATTCTCTTCCTCAAGCAGATATTCAACATCTGTTTGACTCCATGCCACGTCGTATAGCAGCACTTATTGCAGCGCATGGTGGCTGCACCAAATACTGATTTCGGACGCTTAATTTGTTTCTTTTGTTTTGAAAATTTCATCATTTATTTGTATCAGTACAAGTCGTTTCTGCATTAAATTTCATTTGATTCTGATGATTCTTTCATGGTGTTGCATTTTCTACAAACAGCAGTATATTTAGCATTAATTTCATATGTTTATGAACATTAACTATGTTATGAGTAGAAGTAACAACTAATTTAAGATTTATGTCCTCATTTTCCTTCAACAAATTGGCCACTAAAGCTTTCAAATTTCTGTGGTCGGTATTTTTTCAGTTTTAATTTTTGCAATTAAAATTTTTAATTGAATTTATAATGCTTGAAATTTTAGCATTTCTTTCATATAATTTGCTACAAAACTAATGCGTATTGTTGATCGTGAAATACAATAGATCTACTACATAATTTCTTACTGTTGATAAAAATGAATTTCAAAATTTATTATTCCTAAAAAGAAGATATATATAAAAAATATTTCATGAAATTGAACATTTTTTAATTATATTAAGTTCCAAATGTAGGCAATCATTTATAATTTTGCATATGTGTGATAATTTTCAATGCATTAATTAAAATCAAGAGTCGTAAAAAATAAATTAAATATGGAATTAATACCTTTTAATTTGGTGAATATTACCTTTTTTGAAATACAATAAATCAGAAAATATAATATTTAGTAATGTGATACAAAGGTGGTTCAAAAAGCATCCATTTTGAGAATGGTAAATAGGAACGAGGTAATTCTCTACAGTATAGCCCATTGTTTGTTTTCCCTTAGTGACGTATTTTCTTTACTATTCAACTCTACAGCCATTTCAAAAATCTAATTTAATAGTCAATAAATTCAAACCTCCAACTGAATATTCGCAATAGAAAGACAACATATCTATTTAGAATACATATATCCAGAATGAATCTCTCTTGATTCTCTTTTAACTCAGCTAATCGTAGTGATATTCTAACTTGGCTTTCCAAAACATTCGTTGAGATTCAAGTACTTCTCCATCATTGCAGACTCATTTCCAAAATAAACAATTAGTTGCGAGGCTTCACTTCAATCTACACATCTCCTTATCCTCTATCTTTCCTTTCAATAATATTTCACTTATCTATCACTATATTTAATTCAATTCGTTAAATTTCTTATCTTCATCTTATTTACTTAATCATGTTTCATTTTAGTTGTGAAGCAACAATAATTTTATGCAATTCAAATTATCAACCTGTCCCCGAGGTTAGTGACGAGAAAATCTTGAATATCCTAACTTCACGCCTTTGTCTATAAATTCCATGATTATAAGACCCTTCACATCCTGAAAATAGTCGCCATAGCTTTTCCAACCGATGAGACCAGATTCTTCTTCGTTGGTGTAGATTCTCATTGTTTTGATTGTTCCTTGATTGCCGTTATATAAAGATGAATCCAGGTCTCACTGATTGTGACAATTCAACGTAAAATGGCGACAACAGCTCTCGTTATTATAGAGACATTTGTTGCCCAGTAAAAAAAACTAATGAATCAGTATCAAATTTGTTTTGACGCTGTCTAATTGAGGGCCGCATACTACAGTAACGCTAAAATACCTTAGTAACGCCATCTTCCGTTGAACTAGGCATTTTTAGTAACCGTTGTAGATTGTCAGTTACTCATATCATCATCATGATATGTTCCAAGGAAAGATAACGAAATGTGTATAAATTGATTTCTAGTACTTGGCAAAAGATTGATAATGAAATAATTGAAGTGTATAAGGAGAGAGATATCCAGTGATTAAAAATAAGATATGGAGATATCCGATGTATTTGAATGAAATGAACTTTTGTCTTCTTCCATTGAAAGAAGTAAGACTTGTCATATTAATTGGAGTTGTTATGCTACTAAATATGAATTATATCACTTATGTTCAACTCATTTAAAATGAAATGTATTAATTAAAAATTTTAAGGATCTTTTCTCCCTCAATCTTAAATATACAAAATTGTGAGAATATTTTTAGATAAACGAACATTTCCATATTATATTAATTTTTGTTTATCCCACTTATTCTTCAAAATTTAAAAAAATCCGATTTCTGTTTTCCTTACAGTAATAAAAACCTATTTGAAATTGATGCATAGAATTTAAAATAAGAAACTAATGATTACAGATAAAATTGTTTGGTTCATACAGAAATGTGAAGTATTTTAAAATATAAATCTGCATTTACAATCGTAGTCATTTTGATATAAGCTCTTTAAGTTCCAAAGCATCCGTTACCAACACGTGTAACAATCTGAAAGCTCCGCTACGGTACTTGTGTGTTGCCTATTATAAATTGATTGGTATCTAGATAAATGAATCATTTTATGATGTACGTATGTTAATAGTCTTGACTGTAGTAAGCTTTGCCAAAAGACCTTTTTGGGTATGGAGATTTGTGTAATTAATGCTTTTGTACAAGGATGTAAAGGAAAACAAGAAACACTCTTAAATCATGTAAAATTTATAGAGCGGTTGGTTATCCAATTGAGAGCCGATTTTCGAATGAAATGATAACAACAGGGGTCAATTTACAGACATTGTTCATGAAAATAGCTTTCAATAGTTCAGCACATTTTGCAATTAGTCACCAATATAGCCGTTCGCTTTCATATTTTTCGTGTGATCATGACACAGTACTACTCTCCTTTTCGAACAGTATTTATCGTGAATGTCAGTTTTCTTTCAATACAGTTTGCCTGTTTTCAAGGATCTATTATCATATTTGCACAATATTACAGCTACGTACTTGCAAAGAGTGTATTGTACAGTAAAATGGTCTGGAATAAACCGTTATGAAACTAATAAACAACTATCATTCTTCGGTATTAATTTACCTTTTGAGTTGTATGTTTATCTAAGGACAAGAATATTTAATTAATTAAATATTATATGTTTGAATTTAATTTTGAAGTTGCTAGGATAAGGAAATACTATGATATTGGATTTTTATGCTAGAGCAATGTACGGTATCGGATTTTTAGATTGTCTTTTCATATTCATAATTGCATTATCACAATCAATGAACATATCAGAATCAGTATAAACGCATTAAATACATATTTTAATCATTTCAATTTTTATCGAGAGAGATTTATCTTTGGTATTCCCATAAAAATTATATTGACGTTCAATAATCCGTGATCTCGAACATGCCGGATTAAAGAAAACTTCGTTTGAAAAGGAAAAAAAATGATTGACGGAACACTGCACAACGTTCTGGAAATAAAAAAGATTGTCGAGTATGTCCCAACAGACAAACCGTTGGAGGATGAAAACAAACATCAACATGTCCTGAAAATTTTTCACTGTTTTCTAAGAACTAATTTTAAAAAACTTTCCCACTGTGAAAAATTATAAAATTCAATAATAAAGGATTTTAACTTTGGTTTCTATGTATCTCTTTTTAACTTTATTTCTTAAATCCAAGGATTCGTGGATTTTTTTTTTTTTTTTTTTTTTTTTTGTTTTATTATATTGAACTTCCTTTTATAATTTAACCCTACATCAGCGATATCTTTATGTACATTATAATAATCAATACCATGCATTAAGAGTCTGATAGCAATAAAAAACATGATATTAATAAAGAAATATTTTTTTACCTGAAGCTATGTTCCGAATATGAGTCCTATTTTTTAAGAGAACTCGGCACCTTTTCATCATTTTTTATGTAATTTAAAAATAATGTTTTAGCATGTTATTTTTCAAGTGTTTGATCGCTTAACATCAAAAAATGATTTTGCATGAAAATTTGAATACATTGCAGACACAATTTTAAAAATGTTAAATTTTAAAAAATTTGAAAATTCAAAACTCTATTCCACTTATATTTATTAATATTTTATTATAAAAATTTTGAAACGTTCTCAAGGAGGCTTCAAGCAACTTTAGGGATGGATTTTGTAATAATTTATTTCATTTGAGAGAAAAATCAAAATGTTTTATATATATACAGAAATTCAACGAAAACACCGATATATCCTATATTAATTGTCTTAAGTGTTCATTTTTTTTCAAAAATGCAACCTCAATTTTGTAATAAACATTATATAAACACACAGAAAAATAGAAATAATTTGTAAATAATTTTAGGAATAATATTTTAAATGTATTGAAAAGACACACAAATTAAGAAAAAACCTTTTTGAAACAATTATAACTCTGAAAACATAATTAATAAGTCCTTCAATTAAATTTAAATGCCATTTCATGTCTTTCGCTATACATGTTTCTCAGAACGGATAGTTTTTTTTGTGTAATTTCATTACATAATTTTAATAACTAACCCCCCTTTTTTCAGAATATTAATTTCAATTGATTAAAGAGAAATATAAAGATATATGTAAAATAAAATAACAATATATAAAGCCATTTCTAAAGTTTTCTTCTACAAATAGTATCAAAATATTATATTTGTTTGAAAAACATATGATGAATACGAACATAAATTATGAAGTAATTATTATTAACGGTCTTACTTTACTCTCTTTAGTTAAATTATTTAATTTAAATGTTATATACACTACTTTATACAGAAAAAAATTTAATTTTAAAAATGTACAAAAAAAATATATCTTACTCTATATATCACAACTTTTTTTTTTTCTTAATTAATATTTCTGTTTTAAAAAATTACTTTTTTTTTTATCATTTTACGTGCATGCTGGAAATTTTAGCCATTTTTTGACTTCATTACAAACATTTTTTTTCAAATTCATGAATCACACCTAGATTATTCGTGTATTTTCAGACATAAACTCTATATTTACACTACAAACAAAGCATGCGAATAAACAATAAATCGCTTGTAACAAAAATTGTAGTCAGTTCAATGTACACTAAAATGTTACAGTAATGATTAAAACAAAATAAAAGTAGTTTTCGAAACGTTTTTGATCAAAAAGCATTAGCATACATTTATCCGAAATGTGTGATTTCTTAATTAATAGCTTGATTTACTTTTGTAAAGCTTGTAGCATATGTGTTGGCCTACTGGAAATTAGGAAATGAGTCCAAACAAACAAAAATAAAATACTAAAAATTACAAAACTATAAAATAAAATCAGTCAGATGATTTTGAAACTTTCAAGTATCAAATTCAAATTGCAGGGAAAAAAAGTTTTCAATTTAATCGTTTTTTAAATTAAATACTTATGCGTGGCAATAACATTTGAGTGCTTCTTGTTATTCTTATATTGAATTTAAAGTGTAAGTGAGTAATTGTGGAGTTGAATAGCGCAAGAACCAGATAGGGCTATTCTGCATCAAACAAGGTGTGACTCTGTGATCTAGACATAAGAAAAATGGAAAAGTAGGTAAAAATTGTTCGTTTGAAGAAGAGTCAAAAACAGAGAAAGATATCTAGCGTATCTCGAAGATGAGTCACCCATGTTTACGAAAAATAGTAAGTCCCATGGGAAATAAACGATCACTAGAGTACCTTAATATCATGATTCCAGTACCAACCTGAAATAACACCAATAAAAAACAAGTGTTTTAAACATGGGTATAATTTCGAACTTCACACTTTGTGTAACATAATTTATATACTATAAATTTTAAGAGCAAAAGGGAATGTTGAGTCAAATTGAATTTATTCAACTATCAGTTTTAATGATTTATTTTACTATTTGACGTTTATTAAATTTGTCATCTAAAATAAATATTTGTAAAATTTCTTAGCTCAATTAAGCCTTGTGTTAATCAATTAATCTACATATAATTAAAATTAAAGCAAATGATAAATTATGATATTAAATTGAATATATCTAAGCTAAATGTAATTAAAATTAAAGCAAACGATAAATTATTAAATGACGGGTTTCGGGACTTGACCAGAAACGTGGGGTAAAATTTAATTATTTGAATAATTAATTTTAATCAATTAATTTTTATTCACTGTAATCAAATTATCACATTGTGTTCCAAAACAATCACGTATAGAAAATTTCAGCTCAATTGAGCGCTTTAAAATGTGAGAGAAAAGCTTTTAAAGTTTTGACCCAGACAAAGTTGTAATGTGAGGTAAAGAAAACCTATGAAAAAAGAAGCTCTTAAGGGGATAACGATTTTAAAATAAAACATAAGCATCCTGTTGATATAATAATAATAAAATATACAGACTCAAAAATATATCTTTAAGATGAAGAAGGGATTATACTTCAACAACGAAAAATATGAACTTAAAATTACTTTAACATGAATTCAAATTTATTTTCTTTTTGTTGTTTTTAAATATACCTTAAAAACTATGAAAGAATTTTTGAAATAAACAAAGCAGCTTAATCAATACTAAATGTCACATGATTTTTTTTTTCATTTAAAAATACTGACATAAAGGGTTTTTTTTTCATATAAATGTTAAAAATATCAATAAAAAATTAAATAAAGAGAAAATCAACATCAAACATAAACGTTATTTCATCTAAGCCTAATTCAAATTAATAAACAAACGTTTAAAGCACAGCAATGGAATGATTATATTCAGAAAAAGAATTAAAGAAATTTTGCATTAAAAATAAAGGAAATATGCGCTTAAAGAGTATTCTTTTGAACTTAATTGTTACGGATAGGTGAAACTGAAATGAATAGTAAATTATAACTTAAAAAAATACACTCTTTTCTTTCATGATTGTTAAAGTAAGAAATTTAGTGCATGTTTTTTTCCTACCCAGAATCTTCAGAGAAGCATTGTCAAAAGTTGTAAAAAATGGGCAGTGAGAAAAAAAAATATTTTTTCCCCTTCAAAGAGAGAGAAAGTGAAATAGGGATTTTTTTTATTTAATGTGTCTGTATGTAAATAACAGTTCTTTTTCTAAAATTGATGATTTTGGTCTTTTATTTCTGGTGGAAAAAGATTTCTTTATTAAATTTCTGAGTATTCTTAAATGTATGCATGGTTAAGAAGGCTTTTAACTTATTTGAACTGTAAATTAATAAGAAACACCATTTCAATGGAGATCTAATAAACTTTTTTTTTCCAAATTGGATTTTATTTTTATTACAGTAAAATTTTGAAACGAATCCTTTTGCAATGAGCTTAGATATTCAATCCTTTTAAGAAATTCTCGCCATCGGAATTTTAAAGAATTAAATAAAATCAAAGCTCTCTTTTCCTGAAGGGAAATTTTAGTAAATAACTCTTGGGAAATATTACGAATGGAATAATTTACAAAGGAATAAATACTAAATTTAATATCTGTAATTGAAATTGATTCACTTCTAACACTCTCTGGACTACTTTTTATAATCTTGATTTTTTCACTATTTGATTGGCGTTTGATTTATTTACACTCTTTATGCATTTGTATTTCTTACCACCCGTTTCATATCTATAAGAAATTCGCATAAGTAATTATTCTGTGTTTTTAATTCTGTTGCTGACAGTTTAATTAATGTCATTAATATTGTTTAGTGATATGGCTTGAAGTACATGCTTTATTTCTCAATGAAATAATACGCATTAAATTAAGTTAAATACACAACTGGATGTACAGATATTTTTCTCTTTTGCACGAAGCGTTTGTTTATAATGTTCAAACTCAACTTCTATCTCCTATTTATCAAATTCTTATAAATGGTACATCCACGGAATCAGCGAACCTTTTGCTATTTCTTAAGAGTAAAATAAAAAAAAAGTGTGAAATTTGAAGTATTTTAGTTTTTCAGCTACAATATATAACAACTTACTATTTTTTAAAATATATTAATATTAATATACCTATTTTAGATTTAGTTGAAAGTATTCTTTACTTTTTTTTATTT
This sequence comes from Nephila pilipes, assembly GCA_019974015.1. Taxonomy (NCBI): domain Eukaryota; kingdom Metazoa; phylum Arthropoda; class Arachnida; order Araneae; family Nephilidae; genus Nephila; species Nephila pilipes. The sequence continues at coordinate 104,377 of BMAW01109208.1, read as the reverse complement.
TCCATTCTTAAATTTTAATTATTTTTATTTTAATTATCTCTCTATTTTTTTTTATTTATGTTTTTTTTTAAAAAAAAAAATTACTTATAATTCTTATTTGTTTATTTGCTTCATGAAAATTCATTTTCTCAACGATCATGGTATTTTGTAAAACTTTTGTTTAAAAAATAAATTTATAAGCATACATTTTTACTGTAGGATAAGAATATTTTAGTTAAATCTAAATTTGCTTCATATTGCGAAAATTCACTGATAATCAACATTATCTTAAAGGAATCATTAAATTACAAAGAATGGATACCTTGAAAAAATATTTTTTTCCTTTGTCAATTGTATTTTTGTACACATTAAAAATTAATGTAATTCATTCAAAAAATAAATGTGATGAAGCATTAACATTTTTCAACCAAAAATTTGGAATTTAGTTATGTATATTTTGAATTTTTAAACAATTATTCATATAAGATTTAGAAAACTTTATTTGCATTATTTGATAATTTATATATATTTCGAATTGTTAAATGTATTTTAGAAGACAAAAAGTTGAATCTTAATATGTATAAAAATTATAATTGTAAAAGTTGTGAACATTGTAGTTAAAATATTTGCTCTTTGTATTACGCGGGAATTTTTTCAATACCATATGGCTACCAATTAACTTGTTTAGAATTCGACGGTTTTAAATAGCAAATAAATAAGTACAGTAAGCGTAATGAAAACTGTATTTGTATGTATTTAAAAATGTATTTAATACGGATATACAAATTCTGAACCTATGTAGAAGATATAAATATCTATCAAAGTATTTCGTTTCACATTCTAGCAACTACAAAATTAAATTCAAACATTTACCATTAGTTTAGCGGAATATTTTTTTATTTATACAAAGACACAACAAAAAAGAAAAATCAATAGAGCTGTAGTCATAACAAGTTACGATATGTCTTACGGTTACGCTTATTAACACTAACGAACAACTGATAAGCTTTTAGTTGTTATACATTTATAGTTGAAACAAGGCGTGACACGTCATATAGTTACGCTTGTTAGCTCTCAAAAAAAAACATGGCGGGTTTCGAGAATAATTTACAGAACAGTACACTGTATGTGCGCAGGTGTAAAATTTTGCAAGTGGTATGTAAACCACTAGAATACAAGAAACACTGTACTTAGATAAAAACTCACAATAATGATAACACTGAAAGGAAATATGAGCAGCGCTGTATCGCAAATTAGTGGTCAAAGTAAATAAACTCCCGAACATCTCAATCGGTTCTGAATAATAGAATGGGCCGAAGCATCGAATGACGACTTGAAGATGGTTTACTGTTTTTTGAAATTTAAAAATAGAATAAAATTTTTAAAAAAATACAGCCTCTCCAAAAATCAAACAATCTTATTATTCCGCATAAATTTTATATTACATTTTAAAATTTGCTTTCAATTTAAAACAAAGAAACAGAAATAAAGCTAGAAATTAATTGCTCCATTCCAACCGTACATCATATCTAAGCAGTAAACATCAGTTTTGCATTTGGTATAATAAAAACCATTTATTTTTACAAACTTAAATAACGAATATTAACAAAGAAAACAGGCTCGGGAAACAATCTCGTAAGGTTCATCAATATCTATTAACGTTCCCATGCTTGAGAGAATACATGAGAAAAATCTGCCTTGGCTGTAAAAACGTGGCCTTTGTTTGAATATTATTTTCAGGCATATATCAATAAGCTGTGGACTGCGCGATAAAACGGTAAGAGAACAAAAAGATTTATGCGTTACAGAATGAAAGATTATCGTGGAAATAAAAGAAGAATAAGATGAAAAGCTGTTTTTAGAATTCTAAAAATGCATTAATCACAAGTGTAAAAATTGCTTAAAATAGATCCCTTTATGTATATGTATAACTGGGTTTTGGGGAAATTAATACAAATTTTATGAAGATGATAGATTTGAAATGAAAAAAAGTGATGGAAAGTGTTTTTTGTGATACTTTTGGCATGATATGATGCATGAAAAGTTTGGAAGTAGTATAAAATAACAATAACATATTTTTTTAATTCAAGTAATATGTTTTTCGACATCTCTAATGAAAATTAAACTTAATTTAGGGATTTAGAAAAGAACAAAGAAATTGATCCTACAACAAAATAAAAAATTATATTCTAAAAGAACATTTGTATTCCATGCATTATTTGGATATCTGAAATGAAATTAACTAAATCATTTTAAGAAATAAGAGACATCTTGCGATAAAAAGTATGAAATACGTGCTTAAAACATAATGTTGTCTAATGTGTTTTTCCTTTATTTCAAATAAAAGTAAAACTTGATTGAAGAATTAAAAAAACAAGTAAATTGATTCTAAAAAAAAGTTAAAATTACATTATTAAAGAATAATTGCGTTATATTTGTTTCTCAGATATCTCAAATAAAATTAAAGTTAACTGAGTGATTTTAAAAAAACAATAAAATTGATCCTATAGCAAAGCAAAATACAATTTGAAGCATAAATATCATTCGATTTGAGAAAATAAGAATTTATTGAAAATTTTAAATTTCATTACGTCTCCTATCGTTTTCATAATATAAAATTATGAAACAATGTTTTATTTTTCAAATATTTTTATGATAGAAAATATATATTATACAATTATTTTATATTACTAATTTAATAATAAT
>BMAW01109208.1:27032-90116 GCA_019974015.1 Nephila pilipes | reverse complement strand
TTTATATCAAATTTATTTTATATCAAATTTATTTTATATCAAATTTACTTTATATCAAATTTATTTTATATCAAATTTATTTTATATAAATATAATTTATCGTTGTTTCTTTTACAATTATTTTATAAGAAATTGTAATTATTGATATTCAGTTTAAATGCTTACGCCTCTATTTTTACGATTTGCTTCAAGTCATCATTAAGAAAATCCTTTTCTGAGTATGTTTCATTATTCAAAATTAGCTTCAAAAGTAACTATGAAAATAAATATTTTCTACAATTATAATTATTTTATGCCTAATTATAATAATTTGCTTCAATTACAATTTTTTTATAAATTGTACATATTTTTATTCAGTTATACCTATTTCATATCCTTTTCATTCTAATCATTTGCTATACGACATCTTGTGACGCCCTTTCTTCACCATTTAATTCTATTGCAATCTTTCCAAAACACAATCTATAATTATTAGATTCCAATTGAAGATACGTAAGGGAATGATAATATATTTTATTTATAATCACTGGAGAATATATGAAGCCCTCTCTCCAATCCCACTTAACTCGCCAATCCTAGTTTATTATTTAAAAAGAACGTTTTAGCTCCCCAAAGCAATCGTTCTCTCATGAACAGTAGCGTTGCATCTTTGACTAAGAATCAATTTAGTCTGAGATTAATTACGATATTTCAATCTAATTTACAAATAACTATCAGCTTACCGTTATCCTTTATCTTCCTTCATTTTCCTTTCAGTTCTATTGCATTTATATGTCAATATCTAATTTCATTTAATTCACTTCTATCTTCATATGATTTAGCTAATCATATTTCATTCTGGTTGAGAAAAAATGTGATTTTATGCAATTCAACTCGATATAAGTCCCTTAGGTTAGGGAAGATAATAGCACAACGCCACAATCTTAAATAAAAACAAGTATCATATATATATATATATTACTAAACAACATTCATACGCGTTTTAAATAATTATAAAAAAGATGATTTTTTATCTGTTGATAAATATTGCGTCTTTATATATATATATATATAAGATAATTTAAATTTTTAAAAATTCAAAGGCAAACTATTGCAATATATTTCTTAAATCTCTGTAACATTATTATTGCTACATTATTTTAAAATATAAAACTTCCTAAATCTGTTTCAATAAATATTCCTTAAAAAAATATTTTTTTCAAAAGCGTTTTTCATCAAAATAGCAATTCAGACACAAATCTCTAGTTAAGCTTTTACTTTTAAAGTACAAAAATGTAACATTTAACTTTCTATAAAGAAACCGAAAACCCAAGAAATAGTTTCATTATAAAAATAACTGTCAGACAGAAAAAAACGCGCAGAAAGGGAGAATAGAATATCAAAAGAAATTAAAAAATGCAAACTAATAAAGAAAAAAGTCTTCTGCTCATAACCAGAAAGATTTATTATTCCCATATCTGTATTTCTTTCTACCGTTTCGTAATCTAAAAAAAATACACACCAGTTTGATGTGGATAGGCAGTAAGTATGAGAAGTCTATTGAAACAATTTTTCTTGCGTGTCCAAACAGAAATAACACATTGTCCATCACATGGTTGACTAGATCTCGAAATCAAAAAGATTGTGACATATGGTCAAAAGAAGCGCCCGGGTGACCTTTCAGAGGGACTATCTATCTGTAATCATATTGTCTTGCTTCTGGTTCAGCTGCTGGATTTTCAAGATTCCGCTGAAAAAAGTACGCTCGAGAAATTGGAGTAAAGTTGAGTTGTTTCTTTGTTTCGAAAAATGTGTCCAGTTGTCATCGCGTTTGTTTCAAAAAATATATTTAAATTCGTAGCTACGAAAATGGTGCAATGGAACTTTTTTTCTCATTTCATTATATTATGTATACTTTTATGAAATGTATGTATTAATGCAATTCATGATTGTTAACCCTCCAGTCTTGAATATAAGCCAAAACCGACCCATTTCTATAATTTATTTTTATAGTTTATTACCTTTCTATAATTTATTTTAATTTTGTAATTAATTTAATGACAGCTTCCATGGGTTTTAATTACGGCTTTATATACAGACATATATATATATATATATATACATAACCTGATAAGGAAAATTTTCTTTAATCTTTATTTCAGTAATCAATCGGTAATCTTTATTTCAGCTATGCATCATAAGGTTAAAGTTTCATATGAAAAAGAAAGAGAAATCAGATATAATTTTATATTAAAAAATGGAACATAAAGTTGAAGTAGATACTACTGATAAATTAGCCGACGCGTATGCATGTAAAACAATCTATACAAAAGATGCCTTTTTTCCTAATGGAACTTGTAAAAGAACTAACTAAATCTGACAAAAATATCAGGAGAAAAAAAACATTCCAGTAACAATAAAAAAAGAAATCGCTATTATAGCGCCGATGAAATACCAGAAAATATCGGACCATCTAAAAAACAATTTTGCAAAGAATGCCATGAGACCAAAAGACACAAGCGAAGTGGTTCATGAATATCTTTTCTTTTCCAAGAGCTTGTAAATGTGTACTGTAAATCTTATTTAGTATAAAAAATGCTTTTAGAACAATGGGTGTACAGCGTAATGAATTTGTAGTTAAAACTTTCTCTTATTTCCCGAACTTTCCAAACACCACTTATACAAATAGAAATTTGATGGGAGGAGGGGGAAGGAAAATAAAAGCTGGGGGGGGAGTATTACAGATATAAGATGTGTAGTATCATTTAACAAACACATAAATAAAAGAATAAATAAAAGAAAATTATTTTTGCCCTAAAAGAATAAATTCAGATTTACTTTGCTTAAATAGGCAACAAGTATTTCGTTTTAATTACAAAAAAAATATTAATGCATGTTTAAATTTAAAATCTATGATTGTTTTCCTTTTATATAGTAATTATTTGACGTAACAGTTATTTCTCAAAAAATATTACTCAATTACAAAATTAGTTCCATTTAAGTATCTTATTTAATATTTCATTTACATTAAGTATTCGTTTAATATTGAATGTGAATATAGTATAATAACACAAAAACAAAAGAACATTCTGGTTTAATTTATCATTACTTTGCACATTCAAATTTATTTAAAAATAACTGAAATTTTAGTTTATATGTTTCTTCTGTAATTTTTTATTTCATTAGCAATGATTTTTGTAATTGATACAGTCATCAAACATTTATCCATAAATAACTAATCTTGATTCGTAAAATTAAATTCGGTAAAAATTATCTCACATTTTACTATTCATAATTGTCTAATTAATGTACTTTTCATTTATTACCAATAACATATCAAAAATTTAATAATATAGTAATATCGCTTAAAAAATATATTAGTGAAACAAATTACATTTATTTTCTTATATTCCATACCTGTTTAACTTTTCATGAAATAATGTAGCAATAGAATTTCATTTCAATTCTTTTTTATCGTCTTGAACTTACAAGGTTTTCTTTCAGGAATCTCATATTACATATTTAATTAAAAGACAATTCTGATTTTAAATCTATAAACTATATTCTAGTTTATAAAGCAGACGCTTATACTTTATTTTAGAAGGTGATTTAGATTACATTCAACAACTGATATGGAACACTGAGATTCTCATTGCTTTTAAAGTTCTAAAACAATTCGTAATTCCTTTTCATGCATTTTTAACTACATATCAAATCAAATAATCATTTTAGTTTGAAAATTGAAAAAAAAACATTCTAAATAATAAACTAGACACTTACACTTATTTTAGATACTGACTTCGAATCTCGTTTAGAATTACATTTAGCATTAGATATAAAATACCGCGATTAGCGTTGCTTTCAAAGTTCTAAAAGAAATCTTTTAAATAAATAGCAACCATTATTTTTATTTCTTATTCTTCTAAGAAATCGGCCATAGTCATAATTAATTTTTTTCTCCTTAAGTTAGAAATTATTACATAATTATACTAATAACCATAACTAACTATGAGTTCTGGCAAGAGATTATTCTTCATTTCGCCATACTTCCTAACCAATAAAAAACCAGTTTATTTTATGGCACAAATTTCGTCTGATGGTCCATTCGTTTATCAGACTGTTAATGTTCTATTTCTTTTCGCGAGTGTTGAAAGTGTAATAAAAACCTATGCAATTCACTATCTTAAGACGCATTGATTATTCTAAAGAAAATCGTTTGTCTAGTTTATAAGAATAAATTGGCACATTGCCCACAACTTCAATATTTTAAACAGATTATAAAAAAGTAAGATGCACTGCTATAGGGAAATATTTATGTTGTAAGAATTTTGTGCAGACTAACAAATTCAATCCATACGATAATAATTTTATCATAGAAATCAATACTTTTATAGCCTTTTAAAATAATTGAATTACACTTTCAATAATTTAAATTGTTATCTGACTTAGATCAGTCATATCAAATGACAAAAGATGAAGTTCATAATTAATAATTTTAAGAACAATCAAATAAAATACAGCATTGTATAGTAAATAAATGCAAAACAGATAAATCTCAACTTATTTGTTACGGTATTTTACAGTCTGAATAATTAATTCAGAAGAAACTTTAATTTCTTTTATTCAATACTTTTCATTAAAATTTATACAGAAACTATTTTAATTAAACTCTGAGCCAATCTTATCATTGCTTATTATAACTTTAATAAAAAATATGAATTACACTTTTGAAAGAGTAATAAATATTTCTCGTTGTTTCTTGGTTCGCTTGAAAAAGAATAAAATCCTAGAATGTTTTTCAAGTCCTAAGTTAATTTTAATAAGTTTTAATTAGAGTTTTACTGTATATACATCTCAGGTTCATGCATGTTGCATGCAGGGATAAGTAACATTACTTTTCATTATAATGAATGTACAAATAAAATAGGAAATTAAATTGGAATAAGGTACTATTATTTTATTATCTAAAAATCAATATAATATTCACATGGAAGAGATATCTAATTTCCAATCAAAAAGTTAGATACATATTATATGTCCTTATAAATAAAAAAAAATTACAGATTATTTCATGTTTCTTAAATCTTCTGTAAATAAATTATCTCTATAAGAATAAATGCGTAACTTTGTAATTCTCTTTATTTTGAACATTGGTTATTTGAACGTTTAGTACAGAATTCAAGCATTTGTTTACTTGAATTACTGCATAATTTAAACAGTTATTCGATGATTTATAGCAGACATTCGTTACTCATACTTTTGAACTGTAACACGATTCGAAAATTTAATAATAAATGAATTTAGAACGTAAAATCTTCTTTTTTCTTAGAATGAAATACAGTCTTTGTTAGTCATGCCTGTCGACAAGCAAAAGTTAAAGAATAGCAAAGAAAAAAGCAATTTCTGCAACACGCTCCTTTTAACAATTTAAGTGAAGAAGCCTTTTGATGTTAAAAGAATTGAAGGTTAGAAAAATAAGTTCTAGAAACTGGTAGCGGGTTGAAAAAAAGTAAAGAGTGGGCGTTTCGATGTTGTCGAAAATAATGGAGAACAAAAACTCGGGAAGAAGATTTTTTTTTTCAAAGCTGCGAACAATCATACCTTTCGAAACATTGCACGGCCTCTGTCTGAAATGGTTGCTGTTTTTTCTGTCGTGAATCTTTAAAAGCTTTATCCATTTGAATTCAAAATTGAATAAATTTCATTAAGCTACAAATTATAAACATAATTTATTTCAATGCGTAAAAATAATGCAATTATCTCTTGAAGATTTTTAAATTATAGATTATACATTTTCAACACTCAATGCGTTTTTCAACATTTGATCACTTCATTCATTTTTTTAAATGCAATTGATTAATGTAAAGGTTTACAGTGATATATTTATACATATATATTGAATAAAAAATATTCTTAGACAAAAGCAACCCATAATGCATGTGAGTTTTTATTATCAATCGTTGCAGATCCTTCATTTTCAAATTTTAAAGCTTGGTTGACCTTCATGGTTATAAATATTTTGTTTGTTGCCGGAATTTCATATTTCTTGCTGTATCCAAAAGCTGCATATATTCCCTATGTATACATTATTCACTTTTTGGCACAGTCCCCATTCCTTTTTACACATTGTAACATTGGACTATTAACGATTTGCTCTTCACTAACCTCGGAAACTTTAAAGTAAATTGAATCGCATAAAATTACAATTTCTTCCCCACCAAAATAAAACGGTATTAGGTAAATTGGATGATGATAAAAGTGTAGTTAAGGTAATTATAAATAATTATATATAAACAAAACAGAATAGAAGGAAAATAAAGGGAAATGGTGGATAATGACTTTTTATAGATATTTATGATTTAGTTTGAAGCATCTTAATTAGCTTTTTGGGTTAAAATGACTCCTTGTCAAAATACTAAGGCACCAATGGGGTGTTATCGAGAAGTGTTTGAATCCGAACGAGTGATTAGGTAATCTCAGATTTAATAATTAGAGCATAATATATGAATTAATTGGAATTCGAGAGAGAACCACCTTATCTATTTATCAATGATTTTAATAAAATATTTTAGTTTTCTCTTGTGTATCTTCAGTTGAAATTCAGTGGTTATTGACTAGTATATTGGACTTAGGGATGGCTACATCGTTCAATAATGAAGAAATGGTATCTCAACATTTGTGTCATTGGGGCACTATTCCGGCAAACCAGTTGGAGAAGAATTCTGGTATTTGTTGTCGATATCAATATTTGACGAAAACTTGCAACTTGTCTTGAGAACGAAAGACAAGGTGCTTATTCTTAAGGTGCAAATTCATTTTCGGGAAAAGATTAAAGTCGCAAAATTGAAGGTCGGCTGCATTGACATTCGCTACTTCAAACTTATCTCCATGTGGCTCTCTATCTTCTTCACTTTTAGCACACCAGCAGATCTGGGAACAAAACAAACGCATACATTACGTAGATGACACAAGTAGCTTTCAAGTACAAGAAATTTGAAAATAGTATTGCGAGTAAAAAAAGTATAGACATCGAGGCATTACTTTTCAATCCAGTCTTGAATATATTTTGGTAAGACAAAAATGATCTGTTTTGAATAAATATTCGTTTGTCGAAGGAAATTCTCTAAGAAAATGTTTTTACACAAAATAACCATCTGATAGTTAATCTTTAGTAAGGAAATGTTCTATTTTCATGGCTGAAACTTCTTCAGAATCTAAAACATAATTCTCGTTGAGCTCACATCGCTCAGAAGGATTAGATTTTGACCAACAGAAATTGAATATCGAACTATAATAATCAATCATAACTGCTTGGATTTTGCTATCTACGTTAATTAATAATTTAGTCATTAAGAATCTATCTCCAATTCAGGAGTTCAAAAATGAAGAGGTTTCGAGTGAAGCAATTCATTCGTTATAAATGAAAAGAGAATATGCATTTCTTATTGTTAGAATAATTTTAATAAATATAACTGAAATACTTTCAGTATGTATTGGATTGCCGTACATCTCAGTTTAAATATTAATCCCCTAAGTCACATATATTTGTTATTTCATTTTTGATATGAGATATATTTTTGATTATTTGAGTAAATCCTTGTATGTGTTTTACAGTTCCAGTCGATCATAAATTTTTCTTCACATAGTTATATACCGTATTATTGAATTACACCGTATTACATATTATAGCAATATTATAACAACATGTGCTATATGTAAAAAATTCGATTAAACATGAGCAATTCCTCTTTTATTATCAATTATTTATCAATTTCATCAATTATTCTTGAACATTTATTCAACAAAAGTGATGTGCAATTGCTCCACTTCCGATGACTTACATATATTACATGCATAACGTTTATTCATTTTGTGTTAAATGAAGAATATTATAAATAAATTGAAGTTTTGTCGCATTTTGTCCCTCCTTCATAAAAAAAAACAAAATAGAAAGTACAATCTCCATAATGAGCATAATTTCAAAGAATATATAGTTTTTTAATGTATTCATGATTTTTTCTAAGTACTTGAATAAATCTTCAAAATAAGCATTTAATATGTTTAAACCATTTCATTATTAGTCTAATGTCTTATAAAAAATAACAGGTTCAAAAGGAATGTCTCTCATGACTAATATGTTTCTAATATTGCCATATGTTTTAATACATATGCAATATTCAGACGTCATTTTTTTTTTTTTTTTTGCTTTTTTCCATGTTATTAACAGTTTTTATACTTGAGTTCTCTTTCAAAAGGTATTCCAAACACATATATGTTAAACAAAAACTTTATATTTATAAAATTAAAACTTTTAAAAATGTAAGAAATGAAAAGTAGGCAAAAGAATTGCTTTTAAAAGTTATCCCACAGAAATACAATAAAAAAATTTTAAAATATACGATATTGAAATATAGCCAAATTGGCAGCTTAATTTTTTTATCGCCATGATGGATTGAATTGCACAAGTAATTATTAAGCAGGACAAAAAAGACTAAGTAGATGATCGAGGTGAGACTTTCGCCAATACAGTGTTTTTAAATTCGATATTTTGGCGAACTTTTTAAAATTACCTAATAATTATCACATTCACGTCATAATTGTTATCATCATACATTTTCTCTCCCTTATGTGTCATCGAAAATTCTCAATGCACATTTAAAATTTAAAACCAGTGAAACCTTTTTTTCTTCCTTTTAAGTTACAATACGAAATAAGAATTGGGAAGGAATTTCTTTTAATTGTTATTTTTTAAAATTAATTACTTTATTATTTCGGTAAAATAACATTATTTGTAACAAATCAGTTTATGTTATTAGAAATATCATTAATGCTTCTTACTCAATATGATTCTTAAATAATGAGTCGAAAAATACTTATTACGTTATAAACACAATATTTTCTTTAAAATTGAGTTCTTTAGAAAAAATTGTTCAGTATGCACATAAACAACAGTTTCAACACATATTTCTGTTATTTAAAAACTTTGAATTACATTTACCACACAAAATAATCTGTTGTACTTTATTGCATCGTTCCCTTGAATTTTCAAGCAATTTATTATCTCCTAATTAAGAATTTATTAATAACTAATAGTACGATAGTAATGTAACGAAATAAATTTAATAAAATTCGTGAGTGAGCATTTTTTCCATTAATTTATTTCATATATGTAATTAGGTGGTATATTTCAGAGTAATTAAAATGCTTATAAAAGTACCTTCAGCAAATAAATTTTTCAGAATCATTTATACAGAATCCTTAAATCCAAATAAAGAATTTTCAACTATCCATTAATACAAAATACATAAGTTAAAATTCAGTTAATTTTCAAGAAAAACTTTTACATCGTAATTGAAATTGGGAGTTAATTGTAAATCGCAAAATTTTCAATTTCTATTGTTTTCTCAGCTTTGTTAGTAATGTTAATTTTAAAATTTATAATTTTTAATAATAACGATAAATTAAATATTTGAAAAAATTCCCAATGAAATTTGAAATAGAACAATTTTAAATTTTATTTAATTTGATAACTAAAGGTCGTGTAAAATAAACACAAATTTTTGCTATTAATTTCATAAATTTATATTTGTTGTGCTAAAAGAATTTAAAACAAAATATTGCTATTATTTATTCATTGAAATGCCATTTCAAATTTGTTTGCTTCTAATCTAATAATAAATTACTTTTTTTTTTCAAATATTAAAAATAAAAACAAACTTGTATTTTATAGCGCTCCTATTTCGTATAATTACATCGAATAAGAAGATAATGTTTTAATAATTTAAAAATGAGCTTTTTAAAGGCCTTTTCACTACCAAAAAATATTTAAAGATAAATTTCATTCCTTGAGTAAATTAAGTTTACAATTTAAAAACAAAATTATGTGACACTCTTTAATTCATCTAATAATAATTTTCACTTGGAACGATACATATTTGTTAGAATAGTATATAATTGTATCTAACGTCAAAATAAATGCTAATTACACTATTTATATTTTATTTAAAATTTAATTCATAGAATATGACAAACAGTAATTTTAGTTTGAATTACTGATGATTTTTTTTTATTTTACTAAGAAAATTTTAAACACATTAAAAATGAATTCTGCAACATCATTGTTAAATTTGTTATGACTCGTTATCTTAGATTTATTATTTTTACTATTTCGTTACATACCAACATATTAGTTATAGTTTTTCCCCTTGAATAACTAAGAAATTTCAATTTTTCATCAAACAATGAGTCTTGAATAAATTCCAAACAATGAATTTTGCTTTCAAGTAGCTGTAACTGAAAGTTTATCTTAATTTATAAAATTTGCTCGTGTATTTTTTATTGACAATAATAGCAAATTTTAATTGTTAAAATACATGATGGTGTCTTGCTCTCAAGTTTCATTTGTTTGCATGCATTATGTGTGATTTTTACTCTTCATTTCCAGTTATTAACTGTAACAAAAAAAAAAGAGTTGTATCATAAATGAATAGCCTGTGCATTCATTTTCGTGTATGAAATAAAAATTATTATTCTCTTGAGCAGACAATTTTAATTAAATAGTTGTTTCTTCAGATTTACATTTATTTTCTTAAAATTCTTTTTCCTTATAAATTGAATTCTCAGATATTTAAAAACTTACCTAAAAAGCAAATATAAAAAGGCATATACAATATCTATCATTGATTGTAAAAACTAAATTAATCTTAAGATTTAGAATACCTATATCATTCTTTTTTATTAAATTTCACGAGAAAAGACAAATATTTTGCCTTATTCAAACTGAAAATCCGTACAAAAACTCACAGAAAAGTAGTAATCTAAGAAGAACGTGAATTCCTTTATACGATGCTATTTGGTAAAATCGAGTCCATTGAATAGCCTACATAGATCTTACATACTTATGTGGAGAATTCTAGCTCTGAAGTGTCCTGTACAGTAGACCGAACGTGACTGTATAAAATAAACATCAGAATATCACGTTCTTCATGAAAATAAATCTTGTAAGAATAACTGAGGTTATAATACAACATACTAAATGCGTACTTACTATTCAATTCTATAACTAAATGGTCGAATTCAATATACGAGTTTTTATAAAATAAACTCAAGTTTCATTTATTCTAGCGAGAAAATATCAGAATATGTTTTATCAGAGCGAAAATAAATTCAATTGTCTTGTTTCATTGAAAAGAACAAGAATTTAATAAGAAATTGATCAATTAAATAATAATAATTCTAAATATTTCCTAGGAGGCATTCTAAATTTTATATCTGCTCCTTTTTCAAGATGAAAGTACAGAATTATTTTTTATATATACTGCTGTTTGTAGAAAATGCAACACCATGAAAGAATCATCAGAATCAAATGAAATTTAATGCAGAAACGACTTGTACTGATACAAATAAATGATGAAATTTTCAAAACAAAAGAAACAAATTAAGCGTCCGAAATCAGTATTTGGTGCAGCCACCATGCGCTGCAATAAGTGCTGCTATACGACGTGGCATGGAGTCAAACAGATGTTGAATATCTGCTTGAGGAAGAGAATTCCATATCGCTTGTATGCGCAACCAAAGTTCGTCTTTGGAAACTGCAGGACGCGGATCACGAGCGAGACGCCGACCAACCATATCCCACACGTGCTCAATAGGCGACATATCCGGTGAATAAGCAGGCCAAGGAAGAAGTTGCATGCGTTGTGCTGAACAGAAGTCTCGAACAGTCCGCGCAACATGTGGGCGTGCATTATCCTGCTGAAAGATAGCTCCAGGGATGCCTTGAAGGAAAGGAACGACTTCGGGCTGTAGCACTTCACGGACGTACCTGTTGCTATTGAGATTACCCTCAATTCGTATCAAATTGGATCGTCCATGATACGAAATCGCACCCCAGACCATAACTCCGGGTGTTCGACCACTATGTCGTTCAATAATACACTCAGGAAGGCAGCGTTGACCGGCATAACGTCTAACACGAACACGGCCATCATGGGTCCACAAATTGAAGCGTGATTCATCTGAAAAGACAACTTGGTGCCAATCAGCTCGCCTGTCTCTGTGCTCAAGAGCCCACTGCCGACGCAGCCGTCGATGATTCGCCGTGAGGGGAATCCTGTATAAAGGCACCCTTGCACGCAATCCACGGCGCAGCAGACGACGACGAATTGACGAAGCCGACAATTGTACACCTGTAGCAGTAGACCAACGTGCTGCCAGCTGCCTGGAGGAAGCTGTGCGATCATTCACCGCCATGCGGAGCAGGTGTCGATCATCGCGCTCTGACGTCACCTTCTGTCGTCCAGTGCCTGTTTTTCGAGTTGTTCGGTGCTCGTCGGTCCACTGCTTCCAAACTCGCATCACTGTGGAACTGTTCCGCTGCATACGAGCTGCTATTGCGCGATAGGAAAATCCTCCTTCTCGAAGGCCGATTATCCTCCCTCGTTCAAACTCCGTAAGTTGCTTGAATTTCTTATTCTTCCGTCGTGGAGGCATACTCAGGTCTCACTAAACGTTTGCCACTAACAAATAATCATAGACTTTTTTCAACGTCCCGCTACAGCACTTTATTTATACGCTTTCAGCATCAATTCAGAGGGCGCTGCGCGCGCCGCGCACGCGCGATGGCTCTGAAACTTTATTAATTTGCATAATATCCTATAATTGATATTTGCTGCGAATTTCATTTGATTCTGATGATTCCTTCATGGTGTTGCATTTTCTACAAACAGCAGTTTATATTTTGAGCTCAATTTAAAATAACTTATATTAAGTTAAGGTATTGAATTTAAAATACATTTAATTACACATACAATAGATTATCCCTATGATGTAACAGATATGATTCTTCTACAAGGAAAAAAATATTAAGTATTAATGATATTATCTTGCTCATTGATTCTGAAAAGCTCAGATACCAATTTGAGGTCTTGAAGTATTTCATAAAAGTGTCCTTGGGTTTACACACTGCTACAGGTTACTATTATTTTTTACGAAGTCAAATTTCTCAAACCGAATATCTCTTATTCACAGATATTTTCCAAACTTGAGCAAACGCAGTTATTCAAGTTTGGAAAACTTGAATAACTTGCAAACGCAGTTATTCTATTATGTTTAATTAAAAGGTGTGATGATATTTATTTTTTTTAATAGTAAATTTTAAAAATTATCTTTCCATCTCTTTCAAGTAGAATTTATTAATATCCATCAAAAGTACAGATCGTAAAAATCAATTTATATTTGAATGCTTGTTGTCATTGTGTGGTAGTATAATACAGGAATGATGAAGAAAGAAAGTAGTTTTGTGGTAAAACAAATGTTTCTAAACTGAAAATATTGGCATAAAACCATTGTTCCTAATGGGGGGGACTGCCATCGGTGGACGTTGAAAAGATCTAAGGGGGCGTTTTTCTCCAAAGAAAATTTAGGGGGTGTTGAAGACAAACTGGATAATGCTTCGCATTGAATCCTTTTTTCAACAAATTGATTGATTGTCCATTAAAGTCACACTGAGGAGCAATACGCGGTCTTTTGGCGATGGACCTCGTCATTTTGAATCGCGGTCACGCGACGAAGACGACATCTGAGAGTACATCCTTCTCCAAACTTCTTCCTCACGCGAAGAGGAGGATTTGCGACTTAGACCACATAAAACGTGCATCAACCACTTCTCGGTGAATCTTTAGGGTCATCAGGGCTCGAACCCACGACTCGATGAAAACAACACCGGCTATGATCACTAGGCTACTGCGGTCACTTTTCAAAGTATAGATTCAAATGTAATTTAATCAGGAGCAACCCGTATTAAAAATATGAGTTGGTGCATTATAGCTTTGTTCCCAACACCTTTTTGACTAATACATGAACGAGTTAACCATGGGCAGTGCATTACACTACAATATGTGTCTGTCCGTATATTTCTGTTCGATCAATAAAACATATTTTGGAGTTTGCGCTGGCCATGATAAGATTATGTCTCTCGTCGACATGATACTATTAATTTCCGAGAATAATGTTAATCCCATAGAGTTTCCAACTTTTTATCGCAAAACTAGATTATTGTTTTTAATTGCATAGAATAAAATGCTTTCGAATGAATAAAAAAATTTGGAAAGCTATGGATTACGTTATTGATTTCAACAACGGTAGTCAGTATTTTGTTTTGCCTGAAAAGGGAGTGGTGGGTAATTTCTTTTAAAAGGAGGGTCAATAAAGGTTGGGAATATGTGATTTAGAATAAACTTTCACTCCTCATTATATTAATAAAAAAAAATATTAGCTAATCAATAAATAATACTGCATATATTTTACAATGGTATTTTTACTCGCTTGTTAGTATCTAATTGTATGTTTGATTTACGAAAACAATGAATGCTCAATTTTAGCCTGAATTATTACAAGAAAATGGCTTTTAAGTAACTGATGACAATTCAAGTTATGTTGCATTCCATACAGGCTCAAGATAATGTTTCTTTTTCTAACTGAACAGCCTTTTTCTTATAGTATGTTATTTTAGTAACTTTACGTTAGCCTTAGAATATTTCTGCTCGTAAAATAAAAATTTTCTTTAAACTTTTAATGTAACAGCGATTGATTTTAGAATAAAAGTCGAATTCAAACTACATATTTCTTAGCGTTCAGAAATTCCTCAAAAAGTGACAAATAATAGTGTCAAATTCAATAAAATATTTTTTAAAAAATTCTATGAAAATTATTTTTCTTAGCATCATTGCTAAGAAATGCTTCCAAGAGAAAACACATTATAACACTTTTATTTTATCCTATAAATATATAATAATTGTTTTACCTCATATTCATTGTTAATAAAGATATTTAATAACTATATTGAATTGTAAAATAATTAGTAGCTATTTATTAATTATTTATAATATTTAATAATATATTTAATAATCCTATTTTATTTCCATCGGAAAAACTTTATCGGTAATCAGTTTTCTTGAAAGTCACAGAAATATTCCATTATCGGGCCTTCCTTCACATAGCTGAGTGTTGTTTTTTTTTATTGTATTGCTGAAATCGTTCATCACCATTTTTCAAATTTTATTCAATCAAAACATTTGAAGTAAATAGCAGAGAATTCATTACACCCCTAATACGAAACTGCGATTTATTACTTTAATTCTATGTTTTTAGATAAAACTATGGCACAAGGATAAAACTTGTTTTCGCTGTTTTCAAAAAATATGTATTCTTATTTTTCTTACTTAAGAGTTTTTCATTAGTGTGAAAAAATATTTTCTACAAATCTTCGCTTAAAAATCCTTCTATTGCAAAGTATGGAAATATCTCTGGTTTTTAAACATGTTAATAAAGTCACATTACGTATTTAAGTTGTGTTGATAAAATTATGTTAATTAGAAAAAGAAAAGTGAATTTCTATTTCTTAAATATAAATAACTACGGAAAATGGCAGTCATACAAATTCAGTACAATTCTGAAGTATTTAAATACGAGACCATTGTTAAAAAAAATACCCGTGTTAGAGATGGGAAATGAGAATGGAGAAAATAATTGCAGCGTAGACCATAAATTATCAAACATTTCTCAAAGAAGTCCTTGAAAATGGTTTTTTCGCATTCCAAAAAAGTGTTGCCATATTGTTTATGATCGATGAGATCGTCTTCGCCTTCCTTGCAGCAGATTCATCTGAAACAATCCCTTCTTTTTATTATTGCTTGGTTTCCGCAGCAGAATGAACAAACAAGGTCTCATTGTTTGGGACAACTCCACACGGCGGCAATTAAAACCAACCAATGATTGAATGTCACATTATTTTGAAGACGTTGAACATATCGCAGCCCACAATGGCAACACTAATTTGCCTTAGAAATGGTACCTTCTATTAAAAACAAGTATATTTTGTATAAGCCTTGTAGTAGTGTTATTTATTGATTCACGAGGTGTGGCTATTAAATAACGAGACTGACGTTGCTACAGAAGAAGTACGCATGCGCCAAACGCCTGCGACCAACAGCTGTTTAACGTGAAACATTCTCTTTCGAATTTAGTGCCTGTCGCTTTTGGAAATAAATCCGTGTACACATAGCCTTCGTTCTCATGAGAGTTATTTTGTTGTTGTAGCTGTTTCGCCAGAAAAATGACAGGTGAGCAACAAATTGTAGTGAAAATTCACATGAAACTTATAAAATCCGCTACTGAAATTTATAATTTATTGAAAGAAGTGTATGGCAATGAAGGTTTATAGCGTGCACGTGCTTTTGAGTGTTTTAAGCAATTTCAAGATGGTCGAGAAGACAATGAAGTTGATTCACGCTCGGGACACCGTTCCTTTTAAAAATGGTTGATAATAAAAAAAAATCGATATTCGGATTCAATCTGACCGTCAGTTAAGTATTAGTGCGACTGCTGAGACTGTAGAAATTGACAAAGAATCCTTACGGCAAATTTTTCCACCAAGGCAATGTGCCGGGTGATTCTGCATTGTCTGTCAAGAAGTTTCTAGCCAAGTACAGCATCCTAGTGTTAGACCATCCACCTTATTCTCCGGATCTTGAGCCATGTGACTTCTATCTGTTTCCTAAGGTGAAACCTGCATTAAAAGAAACAAGATTTGAATCCGATGAAGTTGTGAAAGAGAAAGCGGCACATACTTGGAGCCGTCAGAAGAAGGCTTCCAGCACTTTTTCGAACAATGAAAGATTCACATGGAACGTTGTATGGATACAGGAGGGGTGTATATTGAAGGTGATTATAATTAAATATATATGACATCAAAATAAAATATTTTACAGCGTCAGTCTTGTTATTTAATAGCCACACCTCGCATGTTCCGAGTGAATACTGAATTTTCTATTTCTAATATCTTTATTTAATAAGAAATATTATATATTAATAATTATAGGCATTATTTTATCCTAATCATCAGAATTTTATTTTTATAAATACACGTATTGCTAATAGTTACGAAAAATCTGGAGTGTTGAAGATAAAAGTGATTGAATTTTGTCATCTAACAAATCTAATTTACTAAACCCTACCATAAATTCTGCGAATAATAGAAATATTTTGAGTATTATACTTCATGTGAATAGCAAACATCATAGAAGCAGTTAAAAAAAATTGTTAATAACTTTAAAAAATAGCCAATTCAACATATTTATCGAATTTTTGTAACACATAATGAAATCAAAACTATTTCTCTTTATTCATTCCGATAATCTTTCCCAAGCTTTTAAATTTCGTGGAATATTCGGGGGAAAAAAAGGTATCCACTAGAAATTTTCGTAAAATTAGTAGACATTGTAAAGTAATGGAGCATTTAATGAAATGTCTAGTCTGTGTCTAGTAGCTAGAATATACATGGGGCATAAATGAGTTTGCGATAACAATACTCCCAACATAATGAGAGAGAAATGAGAAATGAAATATCTGCACTTTAAATTAATAAAACGTATGAAGGAAAAACATTTTATAATTCGAAGAAAAGCAGATGCCTATAAATAAAGTTGTCGAAATAAGGCTTTTAGGATTTATTAGATTAAACGATGTTGATTCAGAAATAAATATAATCACATTTGAACTAAAAAGGGTGTTCTTCCTATAATAAAAGGATGGGTATTCAAAATAAAGATGCATAATACGTGTATTCTTCAGGTTTTAAGCACATTAATAGATTCATGCAAAATAATTCCTTAAATAAATTGAGTTTCGTATGGAATCTTGTGCGTAGATAGCTATGCTTTGCTTAACTTTATTTAACTTTTAGTTTTTCCTTCTTTTTATTTATTGATCGATATGGCAAAAATAGGAAATTATTGCCATTTTTAATGATAAGTAAGAGCATTTTTTTTCTTCAAAGTATTATTGAAATCATTTTAGTGAACTGTTAAAAGTTATGAAATGTAATGCATTTATTTCAAGAATTTATGTTGTCAGAAAAAAAATTAAGGACTTAGACATTTTTAATAGTCAAAATGTTTTTCTCCCGTTTGAAGCTTTCTAAACACGCAATTTTTTTAAAGTATTAATTATTTATTTTCCATAAATGTTCTCTAGCATAATTTACTTGATTTTATTTTACTTTGGATGCTTATTTTGATAATATTGCTTACGATAATATAAAAATTTAAGATCACAATACTTTACAATGTTTTCATTTCAGTAGTTGAGTTATATAATACGTTTATATAAATAATGTCACAATATTTTTGTAACGTAAGAATAATATTCCTCAGTATAATTTTTTTATATAATTATAAATAAACTTTACGGGTGGGAAAAAACAATAATAAATTAAAAAGATTTTTAATACTGCTACTAAAACCGACATATTTATACATTTTCCTGACGTTGCCTATATATCCTGATAATTAAGGATATTATTCTACAAGATACGGTTACAGTGCGGTAATTTTTATACCTTTGTTTCAATTATAAAAAGGATTTATAATCTGTGAAAAGATTTATATTTCAGAAATTCTGAATATAAGAAGGCTATTCAAAAAGTTTCCGTGTTAGGAATAGGATAACTTACTGCAATATTGATCATGTTTTCTTATTCTAAGAAGTACGTGAGTATAATACCCTTCCCATTCCAAAAAGTTTGCTGCCAAACTGATCTAGCTGAAGAAACCGTCTTTACCTTCTTCGATAGGAAGCAACCTGATGCTTTATTTGTTGCTTACCTTACGATGAATAATGATAAATTCAGGTCTCAACAATGGTGATCACTCCAAGACGCAAAAATCAAATTTTGATGGAGCAACAAATGGCTTCCAGATCAAAAATAACCTATCAATCAGGACAATATTGTTTTTGGTGCCATTAAACAGGTGGGAGCACAATGCTAACCCCAACTTGCCTAAGAAATTCCATGTGTCGTCAAAAAATGAGCTTTTTGAGCCACCCTTGAATTTACACAACTTTTTTTTAAAGGAAAATATTTAGAAAAAAGTTATAAACTACAGAATAATACCAAAAGAGTTAGCCCTTATGTCAAACTGATCTGCAAAAAAATTATTAAAACCATAATGGAAAGGAACAAATGTCAATCAGTAAAGTTTTTTATAGTAAAAAGTTTTAATATAATATTTGAAACACTACGGTTGAAAATTTTATTGAAAAACTGTTTTTGGGTAAATTGGAAGCTCTAAAAAACTCAACCAAAGGCCGAATTATTAAATGTATATCATTATTCCATTTTGTAGATTTTTCTCAACAGATAAGTATTGTATGCATTCTAATAACATTCAAGAATTTTAGAGTCCCAAAACTAGAAAATCTCTAGATCTTCCCAGAAAAGCCTGGAGATACTGTTACTCATAAATCTAGTTCTCATAAATCTCAGTGTCGTGATTAATCATAGCATAGAATTTCATGAAACAGATCCACTTTCCTTAAATATATTTATGTAGAAGTTATCTGACTTGAAAAGACACCTCCTGGTGCTTCGGTGTCTTGGGGGTGGGGGGGGATGTTTGGTGTTGGCATTTACCAGTTCAATGAGGAGGCTTCAAATTGTTTTACTTCATTTATTAGAAGGAGAGATGAACGAAAAATATCTACAAAAGCTGCTATATACAAGTTGACATAGTTTAAATAACTAGTTCTCTCGAGAAAGATAGATGACAGCCCAATTTTATCGCATATTGGCGATGTCCGTTGGAATGCACGCTGGCGTTCGAAGTTCAGTTACATCGGGTGAAGAGAGAAGGCAAAGAGCAGAGGAGAAGAGGAGCAAGAACTAAACGCTTCCTGGTTTTGTTCAAAAATAGAGGGAGCTGCGTGATCCATCACATGACACTGATTCATAATCACTGAGTAACACATGTCACTTATCACTCAGGAACTTGTTTTGCAGTTTTTTTGAAAATACAGTTAATACTTTGATAATTAGCTTGAAAATCCTACATTTACTTAAATTAATTCATCTTTCCTTAAAATTTTACTATAATATTATTATATTACATTTAATGATTAATGAAATAACTTTATAAAGGAATTACATCATGTCAAGCCCCAAAATTAAATATTACAAATTCATAGAAAAAAAAATCCTTTTATAAAGTGTTTTTTTCTGAAACTCAATTAGATATTTATGTTTTCTACATTCTAATAAATTTCATTATAATATAATATTCTTTTTTTATTTTTGTGTTATATAGATAAACGTCCTATACATTATTAATTAAAAATTCAAAGAATATTTCCTCACAAACTTTAATCTTAACATTTATTCAGTTTTAAAAATATTCCACGAGAAAATATAAATCAATAAAAACTTAACTGAAATTTAAAAAGGATCACATAGAACGTTTACGCAATAAATATACTTGCGTAAATTATCACCGTGTTTTAAAAATAAGTTTAACACCGAATAAAATAACTAAGGTTTTCATACATATTAATTGAACTGTATTGATTTACACTGAAAAACAAATACAGAAATTCAAAATAAAAACTGTAAAAAGTATATATTTACTTGGAACAACATTATAACGAGCTATATTCTTACAAATATATTCTTACAAAACAAATATATTCTTACAAAAAAAAATATTTTCTTACAAAAAAAATATATATTCTTACAAAATAAAAATAAGAAATAATTTCGACTATAACATCATAAAACTATTTTGGGTTATTTTATTTGCCGTTTTCCTGAAGTCCAATTAATTGTTCGGATATTTCAGTTCATAAATCTGGAAAAATATATCATATTTCAATGAACGCCTTTGTTTCATTTTCATCAAATACTCTCCTTGTATATTACTCGTATTTTTGTATGGAACTCAAAACGATCTAATATTTTTACGATCTTATATTTAGGTTTATGTACTCGCTTTTTGTCTACACTTTCAACACGAATGAGGAACAAAAATAACAAGAAATTTAAACCTCTATGAAGACCTAACGAAGAAAGGTTACGTATAGTATTTTTATTTTCGTCAGCCCTAATTATTTTTTATGTTATTGCAACGATTTCTTGCAAAATCAATAAGGAAACTGAATTTTTAGCTAAATCGGAGATGATTTTTTTTTTTTTTTTTTTTTTCATATTTTTTATTATATAACTTAGTATCAGAGATGCTTTATTGGGGAATGAATCTTATTATTTTGAATCAAGGTTGAGCAACTAGGACAACATTTATCAAACTTCACACACCGTCAAGTAAGAGCTCGGATATCCAATTTGATTTACTGTGTAGCAAATCCTGTTTATTGGATGCTATCAGATATCGAACTTACGACACACAAACATGAAATCTGCAACGTGAAACCCAGCTTATTGGTTGTCACTGGCAAGCGGAAGTAACAGGAAGCTATTGGCTGAACATAGGGAATTTCTTTTGCTTAATTATTATTCTAAAAATGAGATTTAAAAATGTTATTACTTGAAACACTAATTATTATTTTTAATTATATTTTGTGGAAACATTGCGATGAACAAATAGAATGTTAAGAGAATAGGAAACATACTATTAAAACATGATAATAGTGATAACTATTTATCTTATTAGTAAATGAGATTTTAACAAATATTAATAAAAATAAATATGAAAATTACCTATAAATAAAAAAGTACAAAAGAGTATTTAATTAAGTTTCATACACAGAATCGATTTCATTGTCATATTCGAAGAAAATTTAAATATAGTTGTGATAAAGTAAGGGCTTAATAATATCCACACACAGTGATAAAATGTTTCTCTTCCACATAAACTGATCCAGAAATAAATATAATTTTTGTAACTCGAAAATCTAATGAATATTCTCTAAAAAATACATTGTTTTCCCCTACATTTTTCTCTATTTTGTGAACAATGTAATACGTTATTTAACTAAATAAATTAGACAATTGAGAAGAGATTTAAGTCAATGTTATTTTTTGTATTAAAAAGTACTTAAAAAAAAAGATTTTTCCTTTCTAAGATTTCTATAGGATATGATTTTCACCTCTTTCTTCTCTTTAACCTTTTATTTAAACTCCTTTTTAAGCATTACATCACAATTAGTATTCTAAATACAATTTAATAATAAATCTGTATAATAAGATCTAAGAATAATTTATAAAATAATTTACAATAAGAATTTCCTATTAATGTGGAAGAAAGCAAAGTTTTTAATTTTAAATATAATAATGTAACATGTATTTAGAATTCGAATTCCTCAACTTATAAAGCTAAGCGCAACTAATGCTACAAATTCAGTATTATTGTGATTTAATATCATCTTCATATACAAAATGTTCGTGATTGTGTTTTATCTAATAAAATTTTATTCCCTAGAAGAAGACTCCCCTTTTCACTTAAATAAATTCAAAAATTTAGAATTAACGGTTTGAATAAATCTTCGTAAATACAAATATATTTGCGAAAATTAATTATTGCGTTTTGTAAAATTTTAATCTAAATATCATCTAATAATCCTAAATCGATAGCTTTGAGGTGTTTCCTCTATTTTCTTAACGGAACTCTGAGATTAACTTTAAAGTCTTGCTAACAGAAAATTAAAAATTTTGTATCAAATCATTTCCTTCGAAGTCTATTTATTACTGAGAGAAATTGTTTTTGTTTGCTTCTCTATGAGAGTAAAGTTAGAGAAAGGAACTAATTTGAAAGTACCTGTGAACAGCTAGGATTATAACTCAGCAGGTAAATCAATTATTTTTAACCGTTAGTTAATAAGAAGTATACATATATATATACGAAGGTTTATATGTTCAATTTCGCATTTATTTTCAACGATGAATAAATTGGAAAGCACTGAATTTAGAGTCAAAATTTTAAGAGATCATTAAATATAACGAGAAATAATGAAGGGCTCAGTAAAATTACTAATGGTGGGCCATTTGCAAAACTGGATATTTATTTTGCGTTCCAAGCTACTATTTTGGAATGATTTAAATACAATTATGTGCGCTTCATCTACCCACCGTTGCAAATATACTTACACTTCTTCGACAAAAATAGCAATTAATTTTAAAAAAAAAACTTTGGAACACTTTTTACTGATGCGATTAAGAGCATCAAAAACTTAAAAGATTCTTAATCAATAATAAAAAAAATAAATTTAAACAAGCATCGATAATCGTTTGCATATATATCTCATAAAAGCAAATAAGATATTCCGAATTAAGTAAAGTGAAATAATATCGTCTGTCTGAAAATATATATAAATGAAGTAACACAACACGAAATATAATGGCGTCAAGGGAAGATTCAGAGATTTTTTTTTTCATCATACTCAGCTATATTTAGTATCAACATCCATTTTATTAAGTCCGAGAAAAATAGTAATTTTACTGAAAAATAGTAAGAGTTAAATTTCAAACGTTTTTATCTCCTTGTCTTATATTTATTTAAGAACGATTCTAGGAAAATTTTTAAGCAACAAATTTTATTGTTAACCTTCTTTAATTCAAATAATAGACAGCGTGAAAAATATCCATCGTCTTAAATAAATCACTGGTTTAGATTCCGAAATCATGAACAATAATCTCAAAATTTTGCAAGAAGTTTCTAAAATTCGTTTGATATTTATGACAATAGTTTGCAAGTCACAGATTAATTCTGTAGTAAAATTTTATTTATACAAAATAAGTTGTTCAAGATATGAAATTTGGAAGAATGATATATAAACGCATTTGATCATTGACGCCTCGTCATTTGATCTTAACTCAAATTTATTAGATCTTCACCAATAGCTCGTTGTGTAAAAACTTAATACAACGCCAATTGAAAGTAGAAACTTTGTTGAAAGATAAATAAAACTGATAACAAAAAAGATGCACTTACCAATGTATTTTATCTAATATCTTAACACTTTCTTATAAATTTCGATGTATTTTCAATTTCAAATATTTCAAATTCAATACATCGAAAATTTTATTTTTACTATTAAGAAATTGACAGAAAGTGGTTTTATTGCTTCTATATTTGCTTAAGATTTTGCTTCAACACTTATTCAGCTATTCATTTTAATCTGATATATGATATAATGAAAAGCTTTCCACAATGCTGTGAAAAAATAATTTGTTTTTTCTGAATTTGATATTTATACTACTGAGGATTTGAAAAAGAATTGTCTGTTCTGTAGTGTTAATGATATTCTATTTTTAATTATTAAGCATGCATTACTTTATTTATCTACAACTGACAATGCTCAGTTATTCTTACATAAGAATTAGTACATTATCAAATACTGAAATTCTTTAGATTTGCCTTTATCTGTAAGCGCACGTATAATAATCTCATTCTGAGAAACTAGTCGAGTTTCTTTTGAAGCCATAATTTGCAGAATATTTAATTGAAATTAGCATCAGCTTTTCGCATAGTTTTTTTTTAATTATTTCACACTCATAACCACATTCTTCTTCAGTAGGGCCACTGATTTATTATTCATCTATGTAATATTTACAGATAATAGTTAGTTTTGAAATATTTTTTATTTATTTTCACATGCGTATATTTGTTTGCAATCAATTAAATCTTGTTACCCTTTCTCGACGAATAGTAAATTATGTAATAGACTTGAATCGGCGAATTCTTTTTAGTTCATTTATGATTGCTGTTTTCTAGAGGGGTTACAAAAATTATTTCTAGATCTTATCCTTTACTTGTGATATACAAAAAGAGCTCTTGAAATATCCGGATAAATTAAGAGACTGAAAAATTAAATAAAATAGTGGGAGAATAAACGTATGGTTAGAAAGATTGACATCTCAACTCCTTGTTAATGTGATTGTTTATTAATATCGTACTTAGATGCGGCAGAAGGGCCTTTGGCAACGGACCTGATATAATTTTGAACCTCGGTCAAGGGAGTTATAACCTGAGCTGATACTTCCTTCTCTCCTGGCATTCATACCACGTCTTCTGGAGAACTTAGGACATCAATTAGATTTAACGTGCAACAGCACCGCTTCACGAGGGGTCTTAAATGGCATCAGAGATCGAAGCCCACGCGATTTGATGAACGCAACTTCTTGTTATAGCCAGTTTAAACATTTTTGTCTTTTGCGCTTTAAAGCTCGGAGTCATTTTCGATTATTGAAAAAGAGTTGTGATTTAAAATGTTCTTCGAGAAGGAAGACTGTTATAAAAGTAAATTTTGTTTCAAATTAGGTAAATCTATAACCACACCGTTAGAGATAATTTTTACGTTATATAACGATGCACCTTGATGACGATGCGAAAGTGTTGAAGATGAATGCACAATGAATTTATTTACGAAAATCAAACAATTAATTAATATTTGGAAAAGACTTTTGGAATTAGAATAATGATAAGGAAAGTTTGGAAGGAACTTTTTAATTCCAAACAATAGGTTCCTTTACACAATATTGCTAGGTCCCATATAGCATTGTCTATATAACAACCTTTTGCATTCGATTACAGAAATAAGTCACCCACCACATTCTTTAGACTTATAACCGAATGTTTTTTTTTTTTTCTTTTTCCGAAGATAAAACCAGTCAGGAATGGTTGGGATTTGTAAAAGTCTCAGATGTAAAATCATATGTTGCATGTGTTTTGCGAACGATTACTTGCAATGACTATAAATAGTATTTCGATGGCCGAAAGAAAAGTTGGAAAAATTGTTTAGGCTACCCTGACGATTATTTTGAAGGTGATGAATTTATTTGATGTTAATATTTATTTGCTTTCTAACAAAAACTTTCATGGTTAATTTATGGTCGTACTTTGCATATGATTATTTTAATTAATATCTGGTCCTGTTTATTAATGACTGATATTAAAAGAATCTACAGAATAATTAATTAATTATAAGTTGATAAATATATATTGCAAATTTAGGAGTTTCAGCCTTGAGGTGCAAAAACAATAATTTGTCCTTGAGTATTTCTGTTTTCTTGTGAATTTCTGCCACAGAAATGATCCCTTTAGGTCTGATACAGTGTGTATCTCATTGTGTTGAAGATATTAATTTCTGTTGAGCATTTTAAATCTATGTTGCTTGATATCCTATGTTTATTTTTTCTTTTAATTTAAATGTACTATTTATTAAATATTTGCCATCGATTTTCCTAACATTTTATGAATCTCACAATGGCATTTCAGAATACTAATAAAATTCGTTTTGAAATACTCATGTTCTGTACGGGAGTCGAGTGAGAAACCTTACTCTCAAATCATCGAAAACATTCATAGTAGATATTTTGTTTTATTCATTTTCTGTGTTCTTTATTTTAATACAATTCAGTTACAAACAAGTGCTGCGGAAAACTCGATTCTTTCTATAATTTTTTTTTAAATTTTTATTAATAAAATTAATTCACAATTTTGTATTTTTGATATAAATGTATAGCAATAAAATTTCGTATTTAACTATAAAATAACTAAATTTAAAATAATTAAAAATTCTATTTAAAACGTTTAAAAATTTTATTTGTATGAAGTTATGTGAAACCAAAATTGTGAATATTTTTAACTACATTTGATACGAAGAATTCAAAGAGAATTGAAAAAATTATGTAATGTTATTTATATTTTTATCATGAAATTTAAGTGTATATAAATGAATAACAGTTTAATTCCAGAAAAGAATGGCAATTATCGATCTTATATTCCTTTATTGTTATTGATTCTACGTTTAAATGTTCTGTAATAAATTATATTATAGTCATATTTAAAATAATCTTTTAAGTTAAGGGTTATATGACAATTTGTTCTCGTTACACAATACAAACATCATATATTTGCCCCAATGAATTTTTTTGAAAATTTGTTTCTGTTTCTCCTTTTTTATAAATATTTACATTCATGAAAACAGTTTATGTAGAAATCATCTATCATAAAAATAGAAATCATCTATCATAATGAATATTCAAACGTTAATTTTAAGATCATAAATAACATATGCCAGACTAAAAAAAAAACTTTTAAGAATAATTTTTTTAAAAAAAATCAAGATTGGCGATTAGATGAATATTATTCATTGGTAAAAAATTGTTTGGCTTCCATAAACCACAGTAAATCTGAAAGAGGACATGGGCCGCGGTAGCCTAGTAGTCAAGGTCGTGAACTCGCGACCGGCGGTTTTCGTTCAGTCGCGAGTTTGATCCTTGGCCGCCAAAGACCCGCCGTGTGGTTGATGCACGTTAAATCTGTTCGGGGCCCAAAGTCCTCCCATTGGTGGGGTGTAGATATTAGGAGAGGAAGTGTCGTCCTCGTCACATGACCGTGGTTCAAAATTACAAGGTCCGTCGTCAATAGCCCTCGTGTTGCTTCTAGTGCTACGTTAATAAAAACTAAACTAAACTGATAGAGGACATTGTTACATTTCAGGTTTTAATTTAAGTGGGAAAATCTTGTTTCGGTGAGCATTAGATTTGTGTGATGATGTTGCTTTGTATGATGTCTCATATAAATTTTTATAATCTTCATTAATCTGGATGATTTATTTTTTGGATCATTCTTTTTCTGTTTTCAATTATTATAGACTTGACATTTCTCTTGGTCTAAATATATTTTACTCAATTTCATCTTTTGGAACATGTTTTCTTTTTAATTTATGGAATTTCGATATTTAATTATAATATTTTTCTATTGTGATTTTTGGGCTTGTAAAACATTATTTGTAGAACGCCTGATTCAGAATTTATAAAAGTAATATTTCATTTTCTTTATGGTTTTACTTTCCTTTGTTTTCGTTGTTTTTTATGCCTTAGTTTGTACATTTTTATGATTTGAATTTTATCTTCTTGTTATTTTTATGTTTTTAGAGTTCTTTCAGGTATTTGATCTCTTTCTTCATTATTTTGTAATGTAGTTTTTTTTCTGTTTCTTACGTTTGAGGTTTTTGTAATTAAAATTTTTTTTTCATTCTACTTATTATTTTTTATCACCTAAAATTGATATAAATATTCTTTGTAATTTTAAAAGTTTTCTTATATTTTAATTCTTACCTAAGTAATAATTTTAGTTAGTTATTTCAATTACTTTGAAATGCTATTAAAATATTATTTTATATTATATACATAGGCATTAGTAATTTATCAATTTAGAAACTATACTATATTATCAAGCAGAAGCGTTTAATATTATTTTATAACTAAATTAAAAATAATATAGCTTTTATTTTTCAACTGCTTAAACATCATTGCGGTAAAAATTAAATCCATTTACTCAAAATCAAATTCCGATTTCCCCAAAATCTTTATCTGTAAAAATATCCGATGCCAATTTTTTTTATTCTTTTTTGTATTATTCCAGCAGTCGTCGCTTTAGGAAGACAGAGAACCAGACAAGAAAAAAAGAGAGATAGAGGAAGTAAAAAAAGAATTATTCCAAAGAGTGTACTTGCTACGAAAAGTCCCGTCCCGAACGTAATCAAACTGGCTTCATCCAAGCCTGAAAACATGCGATCTGTCTGAAGGGTTTACATCACACAATAATACCCGGCCCCTATGCTTGACACCTCTGTTGCGCTCTCTCTCCAACCAGCTGCGCTTTTCGACACTGCTCTTATTGAAAAGCCTTTCGCACCACTTTATTCGACGTCTTCCTTTCTCTCACTTTCATTCTTTTCTTCTTTTTTTATTCCTTTTACACCGAACTGACAGAAGTCATTATAGTCGGCGACAGCCGTTTTCCGGTAGATTAAACGGACCTTTAACGTTATTACGACGTCGCGATCCGACCTCTTTCTTCTTCTTCTTCCTCTTCTTCGGAGCTGGTTGTTTGTTTAGTTGTTTTTCTTTTGTCTTTTCTGTTTTTGCACCCCCCGACCCCTGTTTACGAGGCAGGGTGCATCATGAATAAGAATTGCGATCTCGCGCGGTCAAAATTGCTCGTGTTTCGTAAAGTGCCGTTTTGTTGCCCGTGTTTTATGTTATGTGAATGTGATCGCTTCGAATGTAGGCAATTTTTGTAATCTAGTTCGAAGGCGCATCGATGGAGCGAATGGCTAATATTCAAGATATTATTGGGTTGCATTTTTTTTAAAATTTTTTGAGAGATAATTGCTGATATGATTCATATAAAAACACGTTTGAAGAGCGTTTAATTTTTTTTCTGTCAAACATATATTTACTTTTGACTTTATTCATATGTAGAATGTTTTAATAAACGTAACTGCTGTTTTTACTATACATTTAGCATTCCTCAAGTCTACTCTTATTATATATTGTGAAAGATATTTAAATTAATTAAATGATAAATATTGTAGCCAAAATTATTTCTCCTTGTGAAACGAGAAACAACCTTGTTAATTAAATATAACATTTTTAATTCTACTTTAATATAATTGGCTCTTCTTGCTTTAATATTATTCAGCTAATTAACTATTGATTACTTCATATTTCGTTGAAATGAATTCTAAAATTAATTATTTTTATTAATGTTATTGTTTTAACACACTGTTAAAAAATTTCACTGCTTTTTTTCTCCGCAAATTGTAATGAATACAGATTTTAAATTTTATACCCTCGATTTGATCATTCAAGCATGTTTTTACATAAATAAAGACTGGTTCTTGGGTTTTCTCATTAAATTCTAAGGGATAATTTGGGACTTAAGTCATGCGATAGAGACAGCTTTTAAAAAGCTTTCAAAGTATTTTATTATGTAACTTATCAGAAAACTTTTGTATGTTGATCGTTGACGTTTCGTGTATTGAAAAGAAAGGCTTGTCAAAAGAAATTCTTCTATCGGAGCCAGCAATGTATAAGAATGATTTTTCTTTTGTGTTAAAATCAAACTGATTATTGAAATAGAAACTTTCTCTTATTTTGAGATATTATAAAATGACGAAACGTTCAATCAAAAGTAAAGCAATGAGCTGATTTTTGCAGAAGTTTATGGGAAGTGTCTGTCTCGTTTACTTTAAAACAAAAAGAAAAATATGATACTTGTATCACCTACAGAAGTATTCATTTTTATGTGAACAAACAAGAACAAAATTTCGATCTTAGAATGAATGGCACAATGACTCATTCAATAATAAAAGGACTGGTGGCGAGCACACTATTAATTACTATAATTATTACAATTATTTTTTTATTTGTTGAAATGGCACTAGAGTTGAGAAAAATAATTGACTCCCAGCTGTTTGTGCTATGGAATTTTAGTGATGCTTAAATTTTGAACTTGTCGGTCTATTCGTAACAAATGACCACATAACGAGTATTTTTCTTTGATAAAATTTATTACTCCGATATAAAAATATGTTTAGAAATTATAAGACCATTTTAATTATGAAAATTATGAAATAAATAAAGGTTCCCAATGTAATTTAAATGGATGAAACATGGCATTGAAAACATATATTTATTATAATGAGGTTTCAATAATTTTCGGTAATGTAATGAATGATTAAGTTAACGAAAATATTAGAAATAAATTAATAGTCATTGCCAACACATTATAAGACCATTTGTTAGAAAACAAGAAAAAGTATGAAGTTTAATACGATGTTGGTCCTCCATTTTTTCTGATAACCACAAACACTCTGTTTTTCAATGAAATGACCAAATGGTTTAATTCAATTTCAGATATATTGTATTATATTTTTCTACGGCTACTTCTAATTCATTGACTGGTGAAAACTGTTTATTATTAGCCCACATTTTGCAATATAATGTTCTCCCAAAAGTTCGCCACAGGGCTCAAGTCTAGACTTCAACTTGGTCATGCCAAAACATTGACACACACACTTTTCTTTTTTAAACCATTCTTGGGTGGATTTAGATGTATGGCAAGAAGTATTGTCCCACAGAAATATCCAGTTAGCACCACCTAATAAAGGCCCAAACGGTATCAGATGATCACATAGCATAGCTTGATAGTGTGCAAAATCCACACGTCCGGAATTTGTTGTAAATCGTACAATCCATCATGCTTAAAGGCTCCCCAAACCATTACTGATCCCCCCCCGTTTGTCCACTGAAACATTCTTTTGTTTTTTCTTCAAGTTTTATGCCGATAATATTTGTAGCCACTGGGACCGTCAAAGTAAAATTTCTTTTCATCAGAAAATATAATTTGTTTCCCCTCATCCTCCCATGACATAACATCTTTAACCCATTTCAGTCTTTCTTCTCGATGACTTTTTCTTCATTTTCATAAATTTTATATTAGTATATTTGATTTGAGACTCTTCCATACTGTGACATGTGAATTTTTTTTCTGTTGAAACGTTTCGAAATTTTACGAGTCAAAAGTCTTTTTAGTTGATAGTGGAAAAATTTTTCGATCACTCCGTGTAGTTAAAATCCTTTTTCTTCTAAATTATTTTATTTATTTATTTATTTGAATAATCTTTTTTAATTATGTCATTGTAAAAGGCAGTTTTAGAACACTTCATCAGCCTTTTTCTCTTTCAGATTTACCCCAGCATCCTTAAGAAATAAAAATTTTCTCATTCCACCCTCAGATAATTATTTATCCAATGGCATCTTCATGTAAATCGTGGATAACACAATCAAAACTTGCACCTTTGCTTTTCAGGTAATGGGATCATGAAATGCCTATTATAATGATTTCGATGAGATGTATTATGGTCTCAGAGAGTTTTCTTATAAGTTCTTAGTAGACACCTTATTAAATTTTTAGAAAAACGAGTAGATCATAGTATATTTTAGATTTACCTTTGAAGTTATTCGTACAGAAAGTGTTTACCGGTCCAGTTTAAAAATACACGCTAAAACTTTGCATGTTATGTTTTCTTGAGAAATGCACGAATTCGTTAGTGGTCTTATAATTTCTTAACGAACTGCTCTTATCATACGGTGTATGTTATGTGCATAAAATTGCAATTGCATTTTTGTGGAAAACTTAAACTTTTTCATACGAATTTGTTGCGAGAGTATATTCGATTAGAAATAGGCTTAGTGATCTGACGAAATAGCAATTGATAACAAGGACTACTACTAAGACTGTTTTCAATGAGTACAATTTTTATTACATTTTTAATTTGATTTACTTAGTTTTCTCTCGTTTGAATATTGAATTTAAATTTTGTCTTTATAAATTATTTATTCCAATTTTCTATTCGTTATTATTTGTTTTAATTTTAGAATTAAATAAATCACCTCATTTTGTTGTAATCTTCTTTTGATTCCAAAATATTCGTATTCTGAATAAGTGATTTAATACAGACAAAATTGAAACTGAATGATGTGAGAAATCATAAAACTGATATATATCTGTATTGCAAATTCTTTTTAATTTAATATTGCATTACATCTAATAAAAAAAATTTGTCTCTAAAATTGAATGTAATTATTAAACCTAATTTATTTTAAAATATCTCTTAACTTATAAGGAGTTAATTCAGTTATATCATTGAAAGAAATGATATTAAAGAATTTTTGAAAGCAAATTATTTACGTCTCGTAATTTTGACAATCTTTGTGTGTGAATATTCTTTTAAATTAAATCACACCATTTAATATCACATTGAAGATTGCAATGAAATTAAGTAAAGTAAAATCTACTATATGTACAACGTTATTAAACTGAATAATTTAATTGAGATATTTAAAATTATTCCGAATCTATCTCAAAGTAATGATTATTTTTTAACTTAAAACTTTGTAAACTAGCTGAATAATGGGAATAGTTATCACATCAATTTGTAAAATATCTTTCCAAGCTAATATTACTTCAACATCATTAACTGCAAGCCAATAAATTTTATAAGGAATACTTTACATATGATGTATCTTTAATATTCTGTAGAAGCACTTCTTTATACAGAAATTTACATAAAAATTCTTTCAATTGCTCAGACGATTTTAATAGACTATTTATAATACAAAGACAGACTTAAATAACTTTTGATGCAAGTTTAAGTTACTCTAAATTAAAAATCGAAAGAATTTAAATTAATTCAAAGAACTTAATTGGAGAGTAAGAATACTAATTTTCAGTTATAAATTGATATATGTTAGTTAAGAATATTAGTTATTAACATTTAATATTAAAAGTATCAAAGACACACCGAATTTAATGCCTGGTATAAAGAAAAAAATGTAATAGAGTCTCATTTAATTTTTTTTTTCTAAAAAAATGTAAAAAAGATTATTTTATTCACATTTTTTCATTATGTTCGAGTTTTTACTTTTAGAAATTAATTTTAATTAGTACCTTGGATCGTTCTTTATTCTTAATTTAATATGGATAATCAACAATTCCAACATTATTAAAGTTACTGAAAAACATTTCTATAAGGAAAATATAATCCTGAGAGATACAAATATGCATAATTATTAAATATTCTAAAACTTAACTTAAAATTATTTATAATCGGAAGAGTTTTTATGCAAGCAATTACTTTATGTAATCCTTTCTATCCATCTCTGTCTCTTTCTTTATATCCAGAAAAAATTATTTATTGGTGGAACTTTGAGCAAGTATGAGAACGAGTATGTGTGTGAACAACTATGGAACGCTAATTATAAAAAAAATTAACTTCACTTTTTATATAAGAATAAATTTGTTGATAATAATTGCTTCTAATAAAGTGGTGCGCTTGTGTGCTTGATGTTTGAAGATTTTAAGTGAAGTAATTACATGTTTTTATTTATGCAATATTGCTAACTGCTCTAGTTTTTCGTCTGTTAGGCTTATATCTTTGATTTTGTGACAAACTTTAATACCCAATATAATGTCTATGATATCTAAAATTTCCGTTTTTGTATTCTTTTTTAGTTTCTTTTATATATACACTAGATAAGGTATTGCTTCTTATACTTTTTTTTTTCTTTTCTTTTGATTTTATGGAGAAATGGATGCATTTACCCTGCCAAATAATGCAAAAAGTTTGATACACCGCAAAACTATTCAGTCATAAACTTGAATTGGCAATTTGCATTGCTAAGATTTATAATTTGCCAGTTCCCTTTTCATTTTATGCCTATAATTATGACTAACAAATGTTCTTATTTTGCTTAAATTTTTTGTTTGGATTTCCCAACTATTAATATTGATTCATCATTATTATTACAGCATGTAATGAGGTTATGATTGCTAAAATGTGTATCATAATTTTTCGGATCCTCTTATTTGAACGATATTCATTACTTTTTCTGTTTTACAGCAAATATTCTTCAAAATACGAACGGCTTTTGTTTATTACCATTCCTGTTTTTAACACACATACATTATAGACAATTCATTTATGTCATTTTCAAGTGAACCACTCTCGTACATAAATTGTTAATGTTATATTTTCTATATATCCATGTGGCGACTTACTAAGTCATTTTTTGATGTCGTTTTGACTGCGGAGCTGTAAGGAGAATTGAAGAAAAGGAGCAGACGATCTTTTCTCCACTCACTTAAGTTTTAAATTTGTAAATGTTAAGTTTGAGATAAATGAGCCGTTCTTTGCCTTTCAAATAGGACAAGAGTAATATTAAGAAAAAATCGTTTGCTTAAATGATTATGAAGAGATTTGCTCCTGTGCGATTGGCAACAAATACATTATTATTATTATGTGTTGTTCTATAAAATTTAGAATCAGTCTACTGTTGTAATGATTAGAGATGTTTCTGTTTACATTAAAATAAGTATTATTTAAAAGCTCCAACGTTTAAAGTTTCTTTTGCGTTTTCGGTGTAGCTAATTAATTTAACTAATTTAATGGCTAAAGTGAAATGTTAATGTAACAGCTCTCCGGAACGACAGAAAAGTTGCTTGCATTCCGCACACCTTCTGAAAGGAAATTATGGGGAATCGATGATTTTATCAACACACACCTTCCCCATAAGCTGGACGTGATTCCTTACAGCTCCGCAGTCACAACGACATCAAAAAATGACTTAGGAAGTCGCCACATCCATACTATGTAACATAAGCCGATAGATCAAATTTAAAAAATATTTGACATCCAGAAGCATTGCTTGAATACTAAATGTTTCATTTTAATGGGTAAAATTAAAATAAATATCACGTTACAATACAGGACTACGCGTGGAACAAAAGGGGTATATTTTATACCTTAAGAAATGAAATAGTTCAAATGAAAGTGCGTAGTACAAAAAGTTATACTATTCTACGTTCAATAGGGAAATACAAATATAATATAGATATTGGAACAATATTCTTTTTTAAAAACTATTTCGAGTTTTGGTCCTATTCCTTGACATTAAGTAAAAAAGTCTTTAATTTTATATTGCATCCTTTGATTCCAAACTTAACTGCAGTCGCAAGTACAATCACGTGTTCACATACTTGAAATAAATATATTCAAAGCTATATGATTAGAGAAATAATTAATGAGATTGTTCCATGCAAAGTCTTGAAAAGAGCAGATTTAGCAGCAAAATGCTCTAACACTTTTTAATAATTATTAAATTATTCAATTAAGAATTAGAATTAAAAAGAACGATGATTTGACATTTGAGTGGAAATTTCACTCACTTCTTCATTATCTCCTCCATTCGTTCAATCACTCCTTCACTCACTCATTCATTAATTCGATCACTTACTCACTCATTCGTTCATTCCTTCACGCACTCACTGATTCTTTCACTCGTTCATTAAGTCGGTCATTCATTCATTCATTCATTCATTCATGCACTCACTGATTCTTTCATTCATTCATTAATTCGGTCACTCATTCACTCATTTATTCATTCTTTCACTCATTCATTAAGTCGGTCACTCACTCATCCATTCATTCTTTCACGCACTCACTGATTTTTTCATTCATTCACTCACATATTTATCCATTAGAGATTGATCAGAAAAAAAATTAAAAGAGCCCTTTATTTTACAAAGTGACCATTTGGCCGTTGACTTAAACTATAGCCCCTTGGGCGGGTAAAAAAAGAAAAAAAAATTGTTTATTAATTTCTTATTTTAAAATTTGTAGTATACGTGTAATGAATGTGCATTAAAATTATTAGTTAATTGAATGTAATGAGTGAATACAGATGTTTCTTCTATAAGCATCAATAGATGAATATCAAACATTTATAGATACAAATGAGGTAAAAATATTTTTTATTTGATAGGTATTTCTGTAAATGTTCTTTGTGTGAAAATTCTGTCTCTCAGATCTCCTCAGTAATGAACTCTCTTCAGAAACTAAAACGCCTTAATAAATGACCCGAATGGTAATTCTTTTTCGGTTTGGTTATCTAAAACATCAACAAAGGTCACAGAACGAGTTTTCTCCAGACCGACAAATCGAAAGTTTGAATCGTCCCGGTTACCAAGGTCAACCTCAACCTCCACCAGTATGGGGGAAGGCGAGGTAACAGCCCCTCAAAAATATAGGAATCGGGAAGAAACATCTTTGTGTTCAAGCTCTAATTGAAATGAAATATTTAATCATTGTAGTAATTTAAATTTGAATCGAAATTTTCAAACTGCTATATCATCCGTTGTGTACCTACACTATAGGCCGTGGTAACCTAGTGGTCATGGTCGTGAACTCGCTGTCAGCGTTGTTTTCATCGAATTATGGACTCGAGACCTGATGCCCCTTAGACCCACCCTCCCAATGGCGGGGTTTTAAAGTTTGGAGAGGGAGTTTGCCAGTATACGTGTCATCCTCGTCACTTGATCGAGATCCGAAATGACGAGGTTCATCACCAATAGCTCTCATGTTGCTTCTCAGTGAGACGTTAATGAATAATCACAACTGCATATCTGCCTTATTACTGTACTTTGCAAGTGAACAAAATATAGCACTGACATTTAATGGAATAGTTAAGTTGAAATATTTTCAGATTGTATGGAAGAAAGTATATTAAAAAAGGTTTTTGTGTACTATACTTGGCACTAATTGTTCTTAACTGCTGGAAATTGATTCCATGTATGCCACGAAATATTTTCAGTTCTCTGTCCTGCAAAGAAACTCAGGAATCAATATCGTACTTATTTTTTTTGCAATGTCAATAGAAAAACTATGTAAATACCATACAGAATCTTTTTAAGTTAAGAACTAAAAATATCATAGTCAAATTGTTCTTCTGCCATAGATGGAAAATTCGGAAAACATATTAATAAACACGGAACATAATGAAATTTTTCTTTTAACTTATATAACATTTTTTTACGTTCTATATTCTACGAAGAAATCCAATAAACTATAACAACGTGAATATTCTATATGCCAATAGAAAATCCAAATCAATGCAAGACCAGTATTTTTTAGAACACATTTAAAAAAGAGCTGAATTATTCTCCTGTCATCGACTCCCGAGGACGAAGATTGAAGAGGATGCTAACTGTTAACCGGTAACAAGTTCGATCGAAAAAGCTCCTCCAGAAAAATGTTTTAAAAGTTTTATGGTACTAGTGAGTCAAAACTATTAATAATACAAGGATTATATTGTCACTCGGCTGCTCCTAGCACGAGCTATTAAATCCGAGGATTATAAGTTAAAACAAAAATGGTTTGACACGTGCCCAAATCTAACATTGGAAGCGGAAACTTCCAAAAGAAAAATGGAACGAGTGGACGGAAAATTAATAATCATTCAATCGGGGAGTTTCTATAATGCTCCAATTAAGTAATACTTAACAAAGTTTTTATTAGCACTCTAGAACGTGTGACACGACATCTAACAAGAGCAGGCAGATTTTTGTAATTGATATTTGAAGGGGTAAAAAAAAGTTATTATAAAAGTTATAGATAAAAGTTAATTATAAAAAAAAATTTAGTTTCAGTTTTTATGAAATGTAAAGTAAGTATTTCGGAATGTTAGTTGATTTACTAGGAAACTAGAGTGTAAATACTAACTGCTTAAAACGGAGTACTTAAAAATGTTATGTAATATATTTCACCTTATATGCATATGCATTCAAGAATATTTACTCGCTCGACGACAGAATAGATAGATGATTTATTACTAAACTAATCTTGGTATCAAAATTTAGTTACATATATAATGAATAATATTGCATTATTACATGAGAATGTGTCGCATTTCTAATTTACGCAAAGCACAAGCTATCAGAAATTTTCTAAATTCAAAAATTATTCTTAAAAATTGAAATTATGCAATAAACCAGTTTACCAGGCCATTAAAGGGCTAAATTACAAAAAACATTGAAGCCGTATAAAATTTATTACATGATAATTTGGAGTATAAATTTAAATTTTATAGAAATTGTGTTCTATTAATAATGCGGCCGTGGCAGCCTATTTGTTATAATCGCAGGCTCGCGCCCAGCGATTTGCATTTCTCGTGGGTTCAAGCCTTGATGCCTCGTAAAATCCACTGTGTTGCCACGCCTGATGCACAGAAAATCTGTCGAGGTTCAAAGTCTTGGTCGGGTGGGGAAGCTAGGAGATTGGGTTGCTAGCTCAGGTGTCATCCTCGTCACTTGATTGAAGCTCAGAATTACGAGGTCCATCGCCAATAGCACTCGTGTTGCTTCTGGTGCGACGGTAATTCAAACAATCTTTTAGCAATACTATTAAATGGAATTCTATGTTATATACCTCCCCTCAAACGTGTTTATGTTTATGTTTATATATATATATATATATATATATATATATATATATATATATATATCTTAAGCATTAAGTAAAAAATGGTATTTCTTTTTTCATAAATATATGAGAAAATGTAGAAAATAATGAAAAACTCACTGTCAAATTTCAAATGCGTATTATAAAAAAATATTTTGAAAAACAATTAACACGTACTTCTAAGTAGCTTATATATAAATATGATTCTTTGTGTGTGGCAGGTATGTTTTCACTAATCCGAGTAAAATCAACAGTACCGTTGAAAATAGCATTGACAAAGGTTTTACAGCAGATCTCTGTCTTTTAATTTGTTACAAATTGATTAATTAGTAATTCATGAAATATTTTCGTAAATGTAAACTAATTTTATTTGCTAAATTTAAATATAATAATACTTGCATTTAAATTTCTTTAAAAATTGGTTTTAGCTTTCAAACCACATTTATAAAACAATAAGATTTACATTTTTTTCTTGAAAAAAATATTTGTTTTGTTAAATTACAGATGATTTTAAAATATTTTCATTCAGAAGAAAAGAAGATTAATTAATTTCTAATTAATTAATAAATTTTTTTAATGGAAAACTCTTCAGAAAAATTCAAAGAATTAATAGGGTTTTTTTTTTCTTTTAAAAAATAAGCAACATTCTCGAATATTCGTTTAACAAAAGTAAATTTTGGCAAGTTGTATCAAGTTTAAAACTTCATTGCAAATACAGAAGATATTAAATGTCAGATAAAATGTTAATTGTTTTCCTAAAAAAATAATTTAAAAATATTTCCTTCATTAAAATGGATTGATTCATTGAGTGAGTGGATATAAAAGTTATTGGAGCAAGAGCCAAATGTGGCTATGATGCGCCAAACAAGATTTAACTGTGGTCTAGACGTGAAAAAATTGAAAAAAAGACAAAAATTGGATGACAAGAAGCATGGTCGAAAACAGAGAATGATCGCTAGGGCTACCCGGGGGTGCGTCACAATTGATTAATTGAAGTAGTGCAGTGTTGTAGAAACAGAAAAGTTTGATTTCTTGAAAAGTGTAGAAAATAATCAAAAATTACTTTGAAAGTAGTAAATTTTGATTATTCCATATTACATATCACCGTGATTATTCCTATATATATATATATATATATATATATATATATATATAAACACAGTCTTAAACATTTATATTACAATATCTACCTAAACTTAATGTTCTGAATTTCTCACCTGTACAGTTCACTTGCGTAATGAATGGGAATATATTGCATTTGAGAAATATGAAAAATATAAGGAAATATATTACTAACACATAATAAAGAGTTTTTCAAATGTGTTATCTCATATACTCGAGTAAAGCGATATACGGCCGATTAAAAAAAATAATAATCCCTCATTCATTAAAGAAATCTTATTTTAGTCTCAAAAATAATAT
Organism: Nephila pilipes; assembly: GCA_019974015.1. Lineage (NCBI taxonomy): Eukaryota > Metazoa > Arthropoda > Arachnida > Araneae > Nephilidae > Nephila > Nephila pilipes. Next base: position 50,279 of record BMAW01109208.1, on the reverse strand, counting down.
GGTACATTTCGAAATTATTCTTATAGCTCCGAAATTCAAACCCAAATTTTCGCTTGATTGTTGTAATCATTGTAAATAAATGGAGAAATCGAAAAATAGTTTGTAACTGAAAGAATTCAAAATTATCTTTCAACTGTCTCTAATAGGTCCCACATAACTTTTCAGACAGAAAAATTATCTAATTATCGAAGTAATTTTATTCGGAAAGATCAAAAATGCTTGCAGATTTTTATTACAAATTTGAAATAAATCGTACGTTTACATAATTCAAAAACAGTTATCTTAATTTCTTCAAATAAATTGACCAAATCATTGGAAATATGGAATAATTTGAATAACAATCTAAATCTCTTAATAACTTGTATTCATCATCTTTTTTCGATTTAACTTTTTAATTAGCAGTACTCTAAAACGAAACAACAAATTATTGACTATAGATCCCGAAATTCCAAATTGCTTGGATAAATGAAGAAAACTCTTTATAATTTAAGGCTCCCGTAAGGCTATTTTGATTTTTTATTGTAATGTTAATTCTATGGAATTTCTTCTGCCGTTCTCAAATCTTTGCTATTTTTTATCCATTTGAGTGCCAACAAAATAATAATAATAATGAAGATTTCTGTGGAAATACATTTTTCTTCGATTTTTACCCCTATTTTAATTATTTGTGTTTGTGGGTCTTTCGGTCTTTAAAAATATACTCTAAAATATTTTAAAAACTGGAGAGAAAATGTAATTCCTCAGAAAACTTAATTATTTTTTGCTCTTTCCGATGCACTTTTTGCATTCAAATAGATAATATAGTAAAGATTTGAGGATGGTAGTAGAAATTCCTCTACGTTCTCGAAATAAAAAAAATAACCTGTAGACGGCAACCTTGACCATTTCTTTACTCGTCCAATTTCCACGTTATATCATTCGAGTAATTTTGAGGCTCACTGCGATTTTGTATACAATAACACCATTACTCATTGCGATAAATTTTACTAATAGGAAGATTCGGGCTCACTCTCCCCTATATATGAAATTCTATGACCTTACTTTTAGACTTTAGTGATTATTATTTTATTCGTTCTAAATAAGAATAATACGCATAAAGGAAATTGATTTCTTAGCATCATCTCTAATGTTGCAGTATATCGGGTGTCCTATAAGTAATTGGCAATTCTTGAATTTACAATATAAAAATATTACATTTTAAAACAATTATTTTTATGAAAATAGAAAAAGAAACTTCTAACAACTTAGGAAAAAAAAATTCAAAATTGTCCCAAATTTTCAACAAATGTTAAAAATATCCTCCCCATTCTTGGAGACAAAACTGAAATTGTTTGAGAAACGCATTTCAAGATACTGGGAAGGACTTCTTGCAACTTTTGAGTAATGACAATTTTTAGTGTTAGGGATTATTTTCATTGACTTTGATCTTTAATCCTTAAAATAAGCCAGAGACTACTCAGAACAAGGATACGAGATGAGGGGCAAAGATTTCCTGGGAAAAGTCGATAGCCATAAGTAATCCTTAAGAATGTACAGAGTTTCACTTCTAGTGGGGCATATTGCGCCATCTTCTTCTTTTAACCGAGAATTTCGTTCCACTGATCTGAACATTCTCTGACTTTCTTTCTGTGGGAATATTTAAGGAATAAAGCTTATGAAAACGACCCTAAGCAATAGATGTGAGAATTGCTATTACTCAAAGGATACAAGAAGTAACTCCCAGCCTTTTGAAACATGTTTCCCAAAATATTCATAAATGAGTTTAGCCTTGAAGAGGAAGGGAGAGTGATATTTTGAGCATAAGTTGAAACGTAAGAACGCATTTTTTCATTTTACATTACGTCAGAAATTCTTTTCGTCATTACCATAAAAATAATTGTTTTAAAATGTGTTTCTTTTGTGTAATAAATTCACGAATCGTCAGTACGGGAACTTTTAGCATACCATGTATTTTTAGTTACATACATTAGATATATAAACGAGGTAGATGAAAGTGCACCAAAACTATTGTACTTAGAAAAATGGAAACGAATCGGAAATGTATTTGCTGGTGTAACGATAACGATTCGTAAGGATTCAGCTCAACAGCGCTAGACAGCGTTACGTTGTCGTCAAAGAATGGGGAAAACATGATAAGCGATCCTTCACTATATCTATTCATTTCCTTCTTCGAATTTCGACTTTCTTTCGATCACAAGGGACCACTCCTGTCAAATGCCTGGAATATGCAGCTACAATTAGTACCCAGCGATGGTAGTATTGCTAAGAGTTGATGAAGCTCGTGAAGGCAATCAAATGGGAAAGTCATAGGTGTGAAATGCAGTGTAACACCTCCACTCGCCTAAGGAAGATTTTGACGGCTATATTCTACCAAATGTGGCATCTTTATTTTTCTTGTTGAGCATGGCTATTATATACGACAACCCTAAAACTAACACTAGTTTTTTTTGTCAGTTATTTTAAAATCACACTGAATGGTGGAGCTAAACTGTACTTTCACTAAATCCTGATAAACTGTCTGGCAGAGTCATCTTGTTGTACACTGTCAACGAAACAAAGAAAATTTTGCACAAACTCAAGTGAGAAGGCTTAAGTCTTCCTCCACCTCCATATAAACCAGATTTGTCTCCACGTGACTTCCATACCTTCAGTGAGCTCAAAAGGGAACTGCGAGAGCAGCGGTTTCAAAGATCAATGAAATCAAAGAGTGCGCAATGAATTGGTTCAAAAATCAGCTACAAGATTTTTAGAAGTATGATATACTGCAACCGGTATCACTATGGGATAAATTCCTAAGCAATTTCTAACAAAGCAGTTTTATTACCAAATCCAGTCAATTATAAGGTGGTTTTTATCTCAGAGATTGAGATTACATAGGAAAATAAAGTATAGACAAAACTATAAAAAGGTTTACGGAACCCATTCAGAAGCAAATTTTTGGGACTTCTAGTACAAGGAATGAATTTAAAGGTAAAATGTAAAGACTGCAGTTGGAGACATTGCATTTATTAGAGCATACCATCTCAAAGGAATCAAATGGCCTCTGGAATGAGTGACTGATGTTATTCTTGGGAAGGGTGGATGTGTTCAACATGTAAAATTACAAATATCGCATTCGAAGTTACTCCTTACAATTCACCACGTGTTTCCCTTTAGAAATTTTTTCCATTTGTAATATTCAAACCACAGTTGAAAAAAAGTATACAGCTATCAGAGATAGAAATAAACTAACATCTAAAAGGAAAATATCTTGGTCAGGGAGAGAAATAAAAGTTGCTAAGAAAATAGATTTCTGATAAGTCTTGAAGATTTGATCCTCTGTAATTTAATCACATCTAACTCCAACCTGAAAGACAAGCATACAAGTGTGCAACATATAATAGTATACTCAGTTTTCAACCATTAAACATGTGATTTTATGCTGCCAGATAGAAGCAGATAGACAGTATATTTCAAATTTATTATCAACATGAGATTGGTAAAGTTTTGTAGCTTTTTGCTCTGCTTTGTACAAAGATTTTATATTTCATTCAGTTGTGGCATTTGGAACTATTTTTCATACTAGATAAAGTGACAGTGATCTCATTATACCATTCTCTAAGTTTCATGAAATTCTTCTAAATAGTACAACATGTTACTCACAAATTTCAAGTTTTATTATGAACACCCGGTACAATTAAATATGTACACCTAATAAAGAAAATTATATAATGTGATTTTATTTTTCTGATGGTTTCACACTAAGAACTTGAATTTAGGACTGTCATTTCATGCAATTAATTTTTGTGTAATAAGGATTTTAATACGATTATAAATTTATAATCGCTTACATAAAATAATCTATTACTAATTTTTTTTTACTGAAAGAAAATGAAAAGTGAAGTGTTTAAATAATTTGTACAATTTTGAACTTTCTTATTTTTCCGAAATATTTCACCCTAGAATAGTTCATTTTTTTAAAAAAAAATTCATAAAATGCTTGAATTTCAATCAAATAATATTATTTATGCTAAATGGATGTAAAAGAATTACACATCACCATTTTAAGGTCTATGTCCGGAATCATCATATTGAAAAATCGTGTAAAAATGATTTTTTTTTGTATTTAGTATCATATGAATTAGAACAGACATAAAAATTGTTTTAAAAATGTTAATACAATAAAAATTATTAAAAATGCAGTTTTTTGGCATAAAATAAGGGAAAATTGGAATATTTTGAATATATGCTGTTTTGAAATTGCTGTATGAAAGGAATTCCTGAAAAATACTTCTATAACATTGTTATTTTATGCATGTACAAGTATGAGTTCTATATATAGCCTGAAGTAGCAGTTTGGAATTCACAATATTTGCAAAGATATAAATCGAAGTAGGAAGACGTTGTTTTTGTAAAAATTTCTCTATGCTTTTGCAGCACATTTTGAATAAATCCACTTATAAATTATGCATTACAAAAGTTCCAAATCTGACACTCAAGAACAATATGAGAAAAAAAAATTATTTCCAATTTTATAAAAATATGTAAAAAAGAAAAAATTGAGTTATCACATTTTAAAGATTACAAAAAATTCAGTTATTTTAAAAATGGATACAAAGTTAAAATTTACATAGAAAACAAAGATATATACATATCAAACAAATTCACTCTTCCAATTTATAAGTAATACTTTCTTCGTTGTCTTTCTTTTACTAAAAATAGATTTCACTGGAGCTCTGGTTTTTCTTTCTGTTAGAATTCGCCGATGGTAATGAATATCGTTTAGAGTCGGCAATACGAATAACTTCAATGTTATTAATGTGGCAGGGCATGGAAATTTTAAAATTCAATTACCACTCAAGTGTTGTCTTCGACATCTAACTGTGATTTCAAATTGGAGGTTGGTTGTCAATGACCTATTCTGTTGCTTCAGTGTGATGTCAATACACATAAAACAAAATTAGTTGCCATCATATTTTCCCCAGTAATAATGACAACGACAACAAATAAAATAAAATAGAGAATTTTTATTTACTCTTTTTTAAATATCAAAATTTGACTTAGTATAATCAAAATAAAATGATAAGCAATTATTCATAAATTCAAAAGTGAAAGTAAAAAAACAGAATGAAGATTCTGATGTCATTTAATGAACAGGATACAAAAATTCAAGAGGATTTTGATTATTTCCATTACAATTAAAAATAAAAACCCTAAATTGCCTTTTAAAGCTGATAACCTAAGCTTAGAAGCAATATGTCTGACAAATAAAAAAAATCATCGTCAAGATAAACGTCAATATAACAAACAATTAAATTTTAGCATTTAATTACTTGTTTTTTAACTTTCTTTTTGAATTAAATAATGTATAAAAACGTATTTCTCAGTATAATACATGTCATTTAACCATTATTTTTGAGAAATCCACTTTAATGTTTACTTACGTTTTAATTAGGAAGATTTTTGAAATTTATGAAAGAGAGTATAGGATTAAAAATGAATTTAATTTTCTCCATTCTTTTTCTAGTGAAAACATGATAAAATGATGTAACGTGTTTTCGTTATATTCCTTTGGAGTATTTTAACCTTTTAGTAAATAACATTTTTTTTAACTAAATTTACTTTTCAAAATTTATCATTTCACTTTCTAGTACACGTATTTGTAAATAAAGATAACAAGTTTAATATAATTAGGCACGAGAGATAAAATTTCTATTTATGTATGTACAAGTCAATAGTAATTTTGAGCTTATTAAACAAATTTTCATTATCGTTCCTGTGCATTCATATTTGAACAGAGGAATAAAGAAGGTTAAATTGTTTTTATGAAATCCTCTTCACAGTTCTATATATATAGGCATCATATAACAATTAATGAAATTTTCGTGAAAACCTAAAATCCACTTTAATGTTTACTTATGTATCTATTAAAATCGTATGTATTATTTACTCGTATTATACGTAAGTAATATATACGTAATCTATATATTACGTATATATTATAAATTACAGATATCGGGAAATATCGAAAATATAGAACATTTCTGTTATTCATATTCAGAAGAGAATAAAAAAATAGTGTGTAACGTGGTTGATTTTCCTCAAAATGATTAATGATTATGATTGATTAATGGTTATGATTAACTATTGATTAATGTTAATTTTTCTGTACTGGTTATGTTATTGAAAGTGAGATTTATTAATCAGAAATATATAAAACCTTTTTATTTGTGAGATAAATGAAAGGATTTAAATGACCCTACATATTACAATACCACGGCGTGACGATTAAAAGCCGTTAGTGACGTAATACTAATCTACCAAAAATCTTTGACCACTTCAATGAACGCTTATTCTGTTCGAGGTCCTAAGATCTTCGGTTGATGAAGTGTGGAAATTTAGAGAGGGAGGTTCCAGCTTATCCTCGTCACTTGACCGAGATTCAAAATTACGAGATACGTATTGCTTCTCGTAACGTAGAAAAGCCGTTTTGACGTAGTCAAAAGTCGTCGTACTGCTTCTCATTGCGACGTTAATAAATAATCATAACTCTAAAAAGTCGAATCGAAATCACTGGATCCGATTCAACCAGACTTCCAGTGATGGGATCCGAGTTATGTATACACACTCAGTATATCACCACAGTTGGTAGAGCTAATATAGTCCTCATATGAATCTCTTTTCCTCTGTATTTCCTTTCCTGTTCACTACATATTTTTTTGTGTGGCAAATCTTAATTTCTTATACTACATTTATTTCACAATACCAAGTTTTCATATCAAACATCATAGTAATATAACCATAGAGGCAGGTAAATGGAAAGGCAAGTGAGAAACCGTTACAACGGTTCATTTCGTAATGTTCTTTTAGAAATATTTATATAATATTGTTAAAGTTTGAGCCGTTTCGTCAAATTAGATTTACAGTTTTAAAGACTCCATATATAAAAAATAACATTCTATATACTTGATATTTTGGCAAGTTAAACAAAAATATATGTGAAATATATGCGACAATAGTGATCAAGAAATTGCAGAATAATCTGTTAAAAGAGACAACTATCTATCTCTATATGTAAAATTTAGCAATTGAATAGAGAGGCACAGGATATTTCCTATAATTTATTAAATGAACCTATCAACAATCATAATGCGTTATAATGCCAATCTTTTTTAACTTAACATCATCGCACCTATTGATAATACATTGTAACCAAATGTTACACAAAATACCTAACCAATCATTTATGAACTGCATAAATAATGCAAAATATAAGGTAACAAAGAAAAATAAAAAACAGGAGTAAGTAAATAATCCCAAAACTGGCTTTTTACAAATATAATTTCTTGAGAAAATTTATTTCTCTCCCTGATCCAGATATTTTCCTTTTAGATGTTAATTTGTTTTTATCTTTGATATTTAGTATGCTTTTTTCAACTGTGGTTTGAATATCACAAGTGAAAGAAATCTCTATAGGATAACACGCGTTGAATAAGACGGAGTAACTTCGAACGCGATGTTTGTAATTTTACAAGTCGAACACATCCACTCTTTCCAGGAATAACACCAGTTATTCATTCCAGAACGAGTAGATTTTCTACATCTTATTTAACTAACATAACTATTTAACAATTTATGCGCGTTAAATATCACCGAGGATCCGAGTCCTCCCGTTGGTATGATGTGAAAGTTTGAACAGGGTGGTGCACGATTCTGTATCGTCTCCCTCACTTGACAGAAGATCAAAATTACGAGGTTAGTTGCAAATAGATGTCGTGTTTTTTATCAGTGTGTCGAAGATAAAACAGCCACTATCATATTGTCTAAATGGAAAATGCAGTAAAATAACTTTTAATGAATTTTTATTGGTCACAAAGTAGACGTTTTAATCTTCTCTAAATATAATTCATATTCGATTTGTTCAAAACAAAGATTATTTCCTGTAAGTGTACTTTATTTTGTTTAATTTTACCTATTCTCCGGTTTGCCTGGATTTTCGATATCCCGGACTGACTCGGTTTTCATAATTAATCCGACTTAACGAGGATTTACTGTGATACGTATTCAATTGTACATAATGTAAACAAAATAAAAAAAAATTACCTAACATAAAAATTACATACATAAATTTCGCATATGTATAAATGTTCCTGAAAAAGTTGTTTCTATGAGTGAAAAAAAAATTCTTCCTCATTTCCTTATGATACGTCTGTAAAGTGGGGCTGATGCACATTAAATATGGTCGAGGTTCCAAATCCTCCCCCAGGTGTGGGGGTAGTTTGGAGAGGGAGAATTCCTACTCAAGTGTTGTCTTCGTCACTTAACCGAGTCTCATAACACCTAGGTTCGTCGCCAACAGCAATCATGTTGCTTCTGAGTGGAACGTTTATAAACAATTGCAATCGCAATCCTTTGATACGTAAATTATGCGCAGCAAATTTGTTTTAAAAGTCAAATAAAGTGCCTAATATCCCTTCATACCATCAGATACTTTTTCTGTAATAGAACATTGGATGGTCGTAAGCCAAAATAGAGAATATAATTTTAGTAACACAGACACAACAACATAAATATAACCCAATCGTCTTCCTAACATAAGAGTATATGATGCAAATAGAAAAGAAAGTATCTCTGGAAAATTTCACTTCAGAGAATCCATAAATTCACCTTATCTATCACACTACACGAAAGAAAACAAATCGAACCGAGATATTTCAAGTTTAATTTTATACTTTGAAGTATAAAATGAAGCGATTCACAATTAAGATTCAAGAACTGATATCGCAGAGCATATATGTCTTATATTTCATTAAGAGTGCAAGTTCATTAGCTCGAATTGAAATGAGGTTATGCCATGCTGATTCCGGATTTGATCGAAGTCAATACGCCTCAAAGTGATCAGACTAATTATTCGTCAGAGAGATCGTGCTGGAATTATTGCTCCGACTGTAGATTACACACAGAATATTAAAGCGATAAATATATCGAAGACACTGTTGCTGTTCTAGGGGGGATTGGCGCACTGTTTCACTGGGGTTCATTTGAATATTCATTACTCTGACATACGTTTTTGCAGCTCCTCGCATTCGAAAGATGTAATATGTGAAATTAATTTCACTTGTGAAGGAGAGATTTCTTAAAATTAATTGCATAGCATTAATTTCTAAATGGGAATGTGTTAAAGCGTTTAAAAAAGTAGATAATGGATCAGAAGATTGGTTGTTTGTGAAAACATAATTGACTGCTTGTTTATCATTGTAATATCGTCTTCCTCTTGCATGATACTAAGTAATTAATTTTTTTTAATCGATAAAATTAAATTCCAAAAGCTAAATAACGAAATGCTAATCATTGGCTTCGATCCTTTGATGGCATTTTTTCCGTTACAGGATGACATGTGATTGTTTATTAAGGTCGCACTAAGAGAATTAATATGAGTATTGACGAGAATTAATATGAGTATTGGCGAGAATTAATATGAGAACTGTTAGCGATGGTCCTCGTAATTTTGAACCTTTATCAAATAAAAAAAAAAAAAACGATACCTAAGCTTGAACCTCCCTCTCAATTTTCATAACTCGTCATCAAAAGGACTCAGAACCTCAACATGCCTCGGTATTAACGTGCATCAGCCCCGCTATACGGAGAGTCTTTAGTAGAATCAGGGCTCCAATCCTCGACTCGATGGAAACACCGCCAACTACGACCATGACAACTAGACTACCCAGTCTCTCCCGTTAGAGGAGCTTAAATGTAAACACCGTTTTAATGCGACGCATTTAAAAATTGTACTATTATTTTAAAAAAATCTACCGGTTAAAGTTTATGTTCTACCATTTTCAAAAATCAAGATGATAGATACATTTTTTCTCAATATTTGTATAAAATTTAATGCTGTTAAAGTGTAACATTAGGTTGAATAAATCACTGACAAAAGCTTTTAATAGTTGTTTAAATTTTATTTTCCTCTTATAATACTATCTTTTTCTGCTTACATGTGAAATATTATAATTATAATATATTTTCCGAATAGAGTATTTATTTAAATATATTATTTTCTTAATAAATCAATAACATCCATTATTTCAAAAATTATTCTATTATAGTAAGTGATGATCTGATATTTTTAATCATCAGGCAATTTCATATCTCCCTTTTTCTGAGTGTTTTTGACAGTACTGAAATTTTTTTAACAGTTAAGCATAATTTTTTCGAATTGGAGATATTATGAAAATTACATAAAAATAATTGAACAAATTAATAAATTGTATTTTCATTTTATCTCACTGATACTCTTTCCCCCCATGCTGCATTAAAAATAATGAGGTGTTTTTAAAGTTTTAGTTCATACATTTAGGACCAAAGTGTGAGTAATTCAGGGTTGCATTCAAAACGATTCAACCGATTTCGAAATTCCAATTTCTTATAAATAAATGACCCAGAATAATTTTTTCATAATAAATGACCCAGTATATGAATGGAAGTTTTTTTACGAATGCTCGATATAACTTCCTTCAGTTACACGTATATTGTCAATTCGATATGTAAATTCCTGGCAAACACGTTGTATAGTGTCAATGGTAATAGATTGTACAGCAGCACAAATTCGTTGTTTAAGTTCAAATAAATTTGTGGGTACAGGCGACAAATACACATTATATTTTACAGACCCTCTAAGGAAGAAATCGAATGGGAATCGCATATCAGATGACTTACGACCTGTGTAACATCAAGTCATCTGCCCATTGTGAACGATCCAACTGCGATGTAGCTCCGAGAAAGCTTTTAAAACAGCTTTCGTGAAATAGCTCCACGAAGAATATGCAAATGCCATCTACTTTTCTCAATATTAAACTTAAATGATTTTCCTTGTATTTATGTGTTACTTGTCATTCTGTGTCGTTTATTTTCCTGGATAACACTGTGTATCACAGAGAAGAAATGTGCAAACTTGTATTGAAAAATATTTCTGTAAGATTATCAGAAAAGTCCACCGAAAAAAAGCAAGATAATTATTTATTATATGTTATTTTTTATATTCATATTTATCATGGTTTCTTTAAAAAGAAAATAAATCAGAAGTAATTAAAGATAATTAATATGATAAAATTGCATTGATTTAAGTAGCTACGTTCAACTATCCTTAATTTTTTATTGGTAATATAATTAAATGTTTCATTTGTTAATATATGATTTGAATAACCCTGTGTATCATAGAGAAGAAATGAGCAAACTTGTATCAAAAAACATTTCTGTAAGATTATCAGAGAACTCCACCGAAAAAAATCAAGATAATTATTTATTATGTCATTTTTATATTCATATTTATCATAGTTTCTTTAAAAAGAAAAAAAAATCAGAAGTAATTAAAGATAATTAATATGATAACATTGCATTGATTTAAGTAGCTACTTTCAGCTATCCTTAATTTTTATTCATAATATAGTTAAATGTCTCATTTGTTAATATATGATTCATATTGGATGATTCATTTTGATTAACCTTTTAATTTATAAGAAGGGAAATACGCTAGATAACCCCGTTATAATACATAATAATTTATTTTGGATTTATTATATTTGTTTATTAAAATAACTACTGACTATAAAGACCTACATTGAGAAAAATTTAGTTAATTATACCCATTCTTATTTTTTTTTTATAAAAAAATTCCTGAAAAGTGTCTCTAGTTTATAATAAAGATATAATTTGAGATTCTATTGTGAGATGAAATTCATACACTATTTAGCTATATTGATGAAACTAATTGCGATAAAAATAAACTTTTCTTCAAAATACAAATCTGTTTTGATATGTGACTTGTGCAAGATTTGCAAGAAATTCGCTTCCTTTGAGAAAATAACATAAGGCAACATTTTCGCTGTAGCAATAGGAGTGAGCAAATATTTGCAAAACCTCCGGGCGCTTCCAACATCAAAGAGGAGTGAAAGTAATGCTCTCTTTAAATGAAGCGTAATTTTATCGTAAATGAAGAGAAAGATCGATATTTTCCATGGAACCAAGTGGAGCATTTAGATAACCAAATTGTTCATTTAGATAAATAGGCAGAACTCGTTTTGGACGGTTATTCCACTTTTCAAGAAAATGCAATGTATTTGCTGAAGATCTTAATTCTGAGGGATTTATGAGTTATTGAATGTTTCTCTTTATTTATGTGCTATTGTTTGCAGAACGAGTAATGAATTCCTTAAGTAAAGTTCCAGCGGTAGGATTAAAAAAATAAAAGTATAGAACTTTGTTTGTTCTATTTTCTATGAAAATGATCAGTGATAAAAAAAAATATTTCTGAGATTAAATGGAATTTTCTAATATTAAACATATTCGATTCTTAAAGTTGCTAAAATATTTGTAACAACACTGGGAAAAGAAATGAAATAAGAAACTATTATATGATCAGTATGAATTATTGTTTGATTAATGTCTCGCATAAAAGATACATGAAGCCCAATGGTGACGGGGCTCTTAATGTTAAACTTTCCTTACTCAATGACAAGGACAACACCTGAGCAGGCACTCTTCTCTGTAAACTTACACACAATCCCAAAGCGAGGATTTGGAATTTCAACAGATTGAACTATCAGATGAGTTTCAGAAACTCTATATGTCTTGATTCACAATTCGACTGAAAAAACGTCGGCCATGAATTCGCAACTATGATACAACAGTCACACAAATATTACTGTAAAATTATTACAACATTAAATAATAGGTATGTAAATAGTTTCATACTTTTATCTAAATCGATCGAATTTTTGGCAATATAAAAAAATTTAGTTATTTTAATCCTTTACAATCGCAATAAAATAAGTTATAAAGGACTGCGTGAGACAGAAATTGTGATTTTATAATATTTTTCAAATTCAATTTAATTTGATCATGCTTTCGGTAATGTTTTCAATACCTGTTCATGTATTAATTTAGATAATACATCAAAAAAATATTAAAATAAAAAGATACTTAATTTTGTTTACGTAAGTTTCATTTCCTCGCCCCCACATCCCGAATTGGGGAGAAATTATATTTAAAATTCTTACTCGCATATAGAAAGTACATATAATACTATTTATTGTTATATATTTACCGAGAAGTGTTTCTGTAATAATATGATGTATGTTGCAGTGATTTTACTCTGTGTGTTAAATCACTACCAAAAGAATTCATGATAAATATCGCACATATCGTGTATTGTGTAATTATTAATGAATGATGCAGCCGATATTTGTTTTAAAATGATTTTTAAATGTATAATTATTTGTGAAAGAATGCAGACGATATTTATTGAAAATGAATAACATTACAATTCCCTTAAACTCATTTTTTACACAGAATGGAAACAGAAGACATTTTTTGAAGTATATTTAGTTTAGTTTCTTCTAAAAGTTTAATAAAGTGATATAATATAAAAGTTAAATTAGGCATTTTAGTAGCCAGCACCAATAAGGCGTAATCTAAGAACTTTTCAATATTCTGCTTAAAATATAAACAAATTCTTTTTAAATTACTGTGATTTTAAAAGTGCATGATACGCAAACACTAATACAATTACTATTATTCAAATTGGAAGATTTTCTTCAATCTAGTGGTTGTGCGTGAACGTATATGTAAAGGACTTTTTGATTTTCAATAGCTTCTCGTTTTAATGACAACAATTTTGCTCAAAATTATTATTTGTGTGTGTGTTCAAAATATTCTTTATTTTTCAATATTACTTCTTGGCCACAATATTTTAAATTTTGAGTTTACATAGTAAATGAAATGAAATATACATTTGATTATTTTGAAAACCTTTTTAAAAACTTCATGAATGAAAAACATTTTGAGTGTTTTTAAGCGAAAAAATTGCACATTAAAACTAAATTTTCTTTCTATCTTCATCTATTATTATTATTTGTATTCAGGTTTCACATTGTTTATGTTATGTTTAAATATAGGTAGAATTTTTAGGAATAAATCCTTTTAAATTTTTAATAACAAATTGCAATGTACAGAAAAATTGTGGAAAATTTTTGTGACATGAAAATTATGAATATTCTTCATACACTTTGTATGTATGATACAAACATATATAAAAGATTATTCCTACTGATAAAGATCGAACAAAAAGTAGATATTTCAATACTTTATGTTTCGAAGATTTTTTTTACTGTGATTTAAACATAATAATTATATAAACACCTTTTTTCCTTTTTTTTTTAGTTAATTGGGCCAAATAATCTTCCATGGTAAAATCAGTATCCATTGTAATTCCATAGTGCTGGGACGGATCAAATATAAATGAGACTTTTTAAACATTTTTTTTTTAGCTTCTACTTTCCAAAATTACATCAAAATTATTATTCTAAATACCCTCCTTCAAGAACAACGCGTTTTTTTTCCAACATATCGGGAGTTTTTTTATTCCAGCATGATAAAAAGAAATCGGATGTGTATGGAGAAATTGTGCACCAATTTTCTTCTGTTTCGACGAAACTCTTTCCAACTTTTCCCCCTTTCGACTAACACAAATGGTAAGCTCAAAGTGCTAAATCTGGATTATAGGGAAGATGTCCGAATGTGTGTGCGTTGTCCAGAGAAGTTTCCTTAAATTTTTCTTATGTTACACCAGCTGTGTACGGTTTTACATTATTCTGGAGAAGGTGAACGCTCCAGATAGAAATGGGACATCCTTTGAACTAATATGCTGCTTCAACCATCCCCAAAAGTTCTTAGTAGTAGAAAAAGAAAAGGAAGGTAGTTATGAAGAAAATCGACTTCCACAGTACCTTGAAAACCTCAAAAATTAGTAGAGATAACTTTGTGACTTTTGGATATTCGCGATTTCCTCTTCACTGACTTCGGGAACATTTTGGAAATTTGAGTCCCATAAAATTTTAATTCCTTGGCAAACAAATGCAACTTTATTAGATAAATATAGGTAGTATAATGAATTGAATTAAGAATAGTGATATATAAGCAAAATGAAATTCAATAGGAAGCTTAGGGTGCTAGAGGATAACGACCAGCTGATAAATGCGTAGATTGGAATGAATCTTTGTAATTAACCGTTTATGACCTGTTAACAGGAGATTTATCAGCTATAATTGAAAAGCGCTTGAATCAGAATGAATGATCTGGTTAAGGCTCTCGTCTACCCGCCATTTTGAATTCAAGGACGTAATGTTAATCTTAAGGAATTTCTATTTTAATTCTCATACATTTACTATTTGATCTATTTAAATGCAATAAAGTGCATCTGAAAGAGCAAAAAAATAATGAATGCTTCTGTGGAATTACTTTTCACCTCCAATTTTTAAAAATATTTTTACTCCTATTTTAATGATTCGTTTGCTGTCTTTAAACAATATTTATAAATATTTTTAAAAATCGAAGGAAAAAAGTAATTCCACAGAAGCATTCATTATTTTTTGCTCTTTCAGATGCACTTTATTGCATTCAAATGGATCAAATAGTAAAGATGTGAGAATTAAAGTAGAAATTCCATAGAATTAACATTACGTCTAAGAAATTAAAATGGCTGGTAGATGGTATCTTTAAGCTATGACTTTATTATTTGAAAGTAAACTAAGGTTAAGCGAACTAAGAGGGAATCGAAAGAAAGCAATCTTGTATATTCTATAATAAATAATAATAAAATGTGTGATCTTCCTCTTCCTTATTTTCAATTGGAGTTTTGAACTTATTAGCCATTTTTCTGGCATTTATATGCCTCAGAGCTAAATACTGAAGGAAGGCCAAAATTTTCCGGGAGATAATTGAGTTTTTGTTTTTCGTCGATTCTTAGCTTCGCTTTTTCTACTCCCTCCATAATGGGCTACTTTGTGTAAGGAGTCTAGCGACTAAATAAATGAATTTATTACTAGTAAATTAATACCAATCGATTTCTTACTTGAAATAACTTATGATGATTGCTATAACAAAATATATAAAAATCGTATGCCACTATTAAAAACGATTAGATTTGATTTTATCTGTCTCATATATTGAATATTGTTTTGTATATTGTTTAGTTTCACTTCTGTCTTTCATATCATTTGAACAAACTCATGTAAACAATGTTAATTCCTCAAGCAATAATACCGTTGGGAAATATAATCATTCTCATTAATTATAAAATTATTCATTATCGTAAAATAGCTGGATTTCTGGAATTTATGAAATTTTAACCCTAAAGGAAAAGACAACTTTCCCAATATCATTATTATTTATCTGTATTAATTAATTATAGTGTTTGATTATTTAATTGTATTGCTTGTTTTCATTAATTTTATCTGTATTATTTTTCCTGTATTTACATGTTTCTTTCTATTAATGCTACGTTACTCAAAGCAGCCATTATAGATCTAATAAGATAAAGTCAGACAAGTAATATATAATTTATATTGTAAAATATTATTTTTCCAATTTTCAAGCCTTTTCTAACATAAAAAAATATATCGTTTTATCTATCAAACATTTAAGAATAACAAGTAATGTAAAAAAAATTAAAGTCATTTCCTACTTAGTTCAACAAAAAAATTCTTTATTTAGTTACACTTTTTATTAAATTATTTGGCGGTCAAATGATTGGGCCAAACTGCATTTTCACCAATTAAATTTAAATAAATGAATTAAATGTGTGTTCATATTCACTCTCTTGATAAAATACACGTAATGTAAAATTAATATTCAATATGAAACTCATAGAAAAAACTCAATCATAAACACATAAATTACATCTAGAGAGGCCTTTAGTCAATTTTGAAATTTATTTTCTGATATTATAAATCAATAGAGTAAATAATAAGACATTAGACTAATAAATGATAAAAAAAATGAATCTTAAGTAATTAATTCAGCATTTCCTATAATATGAGCGTACCAAGAGTAAACATAAACTACCTGCCTAAAATCAAGTCTATATTCTTGAGCCTTGATAAATATTGCGCCAAATATGATTACATGATATCGCCAATTCGAGCCAAGATTGATGACCCACATAAATAACAACGTACAGTGACGTAAACTATCGGTTTGAATAAAAAACACATGTTTCATAATGAAGCAATGAAGCATAATCAGTCTTTTTGACAGCAAGATGAGAATTAATAACTTATACTGCAAATTGGATAGTTAATAATAAATATGTATCTATTATATTTTGATCAATCATCGGCAGTAAATAATCAGAATTAAATAATTTTAAGATTAAAATATGTCCGATTTGTTCTCATCAAACTGTAAGGCACTCGACCTAATATGTCTTAAATTATCCCTATACTGTAAAACCGTAATATTCTAGGTGGTAAAGGAAAAATCCATAATAGCAGTGTAGATCCATAACTGATGCCAGATCGGAAAAGTCCTTTCAAAAACTATCTGGAAGTGGGGTTGATTTGTGTTAAATCTATGCGGGCCCTATGTCCTTTCTTTGGGCAAGGAATGGAAATTAGGAGAGTAAAATCCCGGCTCGACATTTGACCGCAGCTCAAAATTACTAAGTCCGTCGTCAATAGCCCTTAAGTCGCTTCTAGAATTTGATGTAAATAAACAATCAATTAAAATCTTTATACCTCCGTTTTCCCTCCTTCTAAATTTTTCATCTTCTTTTCTGATAAATAACAAAGAACAATGGAATGAATAGAAGTATTTAGCAGTAATAGGAGCATCTAATACAACTAAATAATAGTAGTAATAGAAGCTCAATACATAGATTCAGAAAAGCGACTGAAGTAGCAGAGAAAGCTTCATACAGAATTCAGGAAACTAAATAAACCGTCATCGATTACAAGGTTAATTAAAATTACAACGATTGATTTAATGACTTGTATAGAACCTAATTCCGCGGCAA
This sequence comes from Nephila pilipes, assembly GCA_019974015.1. Classification (NCBI taxonomy): domain Eukaryota; kingdom Metazoa; phylum Arthropoda; class Arachnida; order Araneae; family Nephilidae; genus Nephila; species Nephila pilipes. Next base: position 32,452 of record BMAW01109208.1, on the reverse strand, counting down.
TTCTGTTCCGGAAAGTCTCTCTCTCAGCGAAACACTCTCTTTGTTGGAGGATTCAGGTCCTATGGGTAATAATAATAATAATGTAGACAATTACTTTGGCTGTCATAGTAAATATCGATTATACCTTTAGCAATGATATAATTAGCACTAAGTCAGGTATCTGTAATTTGCTGTAAAGTGCAGCTTTATCCTGTGAAAATTTGTTCGCTAACTTTAACGTTATTATTTACTAAAGGATATGCATTAAATTATTACTGAACAAATGAACTCAGATGCTGCCTTGTTTATTATATCTCATTTTCAAAAACAGCATATAGTAAGCTGATCAAGTAGAAAATGAATTTTCAGAAAAATTCCATTATAGCTGCTGAATATCATGAAATTAACTCGATGTAAAAATATCTCGCAATAACTCCAATCAGTTATATCGTATGCGAATCATATTATAAGTATAATAATCAAAATGAAACATGTCGAAACAAGCTCATTTTTAGTTAATACCATTGGCTATTCACTTAACTTCCCTTAACATTCGGGTTTTGCTTATGATTTCATTCTTAAGTTCCTAGCTTCTACCCAATCAAATGAAGCGTGGTAGTGCAAATGAATCAAAACTTTAGAAGTGGAGTGAGTTGAAATAATCAAGTGTTATAAAAGCGACTCAGAAATTAATTGAAAAGGTAGGTTACTGTAAAAAATATTGTGTTAGTATGATGTGCGTAGAAATATTCTGGCGTGTACAGATGATATGATGAGATTAGGACTCAATGCAGAAGGAGGAATGAAAGATAGTAATCGCATCCCATTCCGGTAAGTGCGTTCTTTGATAGATTATAGAACTTGTTAGTACTCACGTAAAAGGGCTTAATTGTGGAGAACACCCCCTTCCCCACTGATTTGAGGAGTAAATAAAGATATTTTGAGTATAAATCACTATTTTAATTAATTAAACTGTGCTTGAACTAAAGTTGAAATTTAGATCTTGTGATTACACTATAAGATAACAGACAAGGCGAGGAACAGAATACCTTCCCAAGTCGTCATAGCTAAAAAATGAAAGAAAGAAAGAAAATATCGTTTGTGATTTTAATGGATTATTGTCATATTAAACTAATACAATTTCAACAACATTATCAAATACGAAGTGTTGGAATCAACCAGTTTGCACCAACTGTGAAGAGCAGATATCTAATTTTACGTTCGGTTCAATTAATTAGTTATCAAAAAGACAACTGTAATATATATATATATATATGTGTGTGTGTGTGTGTGTGTGTGTGTGTGTGTGTAAAGATTCAGAGTAATAACTACTTATTACACACACACACACACAGTTTATTTGCTGACGTAGGACAGAACATAAAAACACAAAACAAATTGATTAAACTCGCGTAATCACAGATTTAACGTCCAGCACAATATAACGTCCAGCGCAATTTCCTGAACCGTCTTGTTCAGCGTCTCGCTCCTTCTCCGTCTACGTCACATCTCACTACTCCGAATCTCTCTCGAAGTCGAAGTGCTAGGCGGCGCTCTGGGAGTATCATGGTTGTCTTCCGGGATGGTAGATCAGCAGGTCTGAGATCTCATATATATATATATATATATAACCATCATATATATATATATATATATATATACATATATATATGAGAGAGAGAGAGAGAGAGAGAGAGAGTATCTTCTAAATAAACATTTTTGTAAGAATCCAATGTCAAAATCAATAATTAACATTCATCAGTTATTCTTTCCATCCTGAAGAGAGATAAATTAAAAGGAAATAATATTTTTTCATACATTTCGTAAAACTCGTAGAACTTTTGATGAAACATGTTTTTTCGCTCTACTTTGTTCCGGTTATCAAATATATAACATGAAGATATTGAGTTAGTTATTAATAATTTGAATCCTACCACTGCATTTAGGTCGAAAACTGAAATTTCAAGCGAAAATATTCCTTAATATAACGTGAAGACAGTTTCAAATCTTTAAAAAACGAATAAGAATAAACTCATCGAAGTAATACCCTAGAAACAAATACTACACAAGCTATTTACTTAAAAAATGAATCGTATAAATATAAAATAGCTTGTGTAGTATTTGTTTCTAGGGTATTACTTCGATGAGTTTATTCTTATTCGTTTTTTAAGGATTTGAAACTGTCTTCACGTTATATTGAGGAATAGTACCTAAATTCTATCTATTTATTAAGACAAAAAAATTGCAAAGCTATATTATATTCAGATTTTATTGAGCAAAGTTTAATTTATAGCACAACCAAGTTTTGCTTCAATTCAAACATTATTTTATATTTTAAAAATATTCTATTTTTTCTACTGAATTACAATACTAAATCGGTATTTAATTAAATTTTTCTAAGTGAAAAAGGACATAAACACATTGACATAAAAATTTACGCACCAAGAAAGAGTTATCAGAATAAAAAGAAATTTTACATACGTAAGAACTATGTTGAGGTAAGTGATTACAAAATCAAAGCAAAATGATCATTGTTTGTAGGAAAAATTACAAATGGATGAAGGCTGCTGGGCCACCTCTAGTATGAATACTTCATGTGATACGGTCGAGCATTGAGACATACAAGTCTCGTATGATATCCAGCTACATCTTGTTCCACAGTTACTGTAAACACGCCTTTAATTCGACCAAACACGTAGGCTGTTCAACTTGTCATCCTAAATTATCCCAGATATACTCGATCGGTGACAAATCTGAGGACCGATCAGGCCAGGGATGGGTGGAAATGTAGCGGAGGCTGTCCTTTGAAACCCTTGCTGTGTGGGAGTGAGCATTGTTCTGTTGAAAAATAGTTCCTGGAAGCCCTGCCATGAGTGGCAACACATGTGGCTGAAGAATGTCATGAATGTACCTCTGGACTGTCATGGTGCAGTGGATCAATATTAAGGGTGAGCGTGTGTCGTATGCGATGGCACCCCCATACCATCACACTAGTTGTGGGAGAGGCATGCCGATGTATAGCGAAGAGAGGAAAGAGACGCTCACCGAGGAGCCTCCACACACTCACACGATTGTCATAACTGCCCAAATTAAATCTGGATTCGTCTCTATAGACGACCTGATTCCATTCGGTTGCACTCCATACCTTCGAGCATAATGCCACTCAAACGGAGGCGACAGTGAGTGGGTGTCAATTTCAGTACACATAAGGGGCGCCGCAATAGCAACTATTCGTCAGCCAGGCGCCTTGCGATGGTACTGACTGACACAGAGCCCCGTAGATAAGGTGCTGCCTGTGTATGAATGGTGGATAATAAGACAATTGGCGTTGTGTGTGTGTGTCGTATAATGTGGCGGTCTTCTCGACTATTGGTCTGTCGAGGGCGTCCTGATACTGGTCGTCGTGTAACAAACCTCTCTCTTGTCCACTGGTCCCAACACCTTCTCACAGTCAGAACAGCCTACGTAACGAGCTATTCGTCGAGCTAACCACCCGGTTTCCATCATCCCTATGATTCCTCCCCTCTCGAACTCTGGCAGCTGCTGATATTGTCCCCGATGGCGGCGTAATGGCCTCTCTAGTTAAAAAGTGTCCCTCTGTAGCATATTAAATACACGCTAACATCTTCTTCTTACCTATTTTATAATCCAAGGAGAACGATGTTCAACGCATTACGCAATGCGCAAGCACGCTGCATTTCTAATCATTTACATATCTGCTTGACACATACCTTTGTGCCAAGTCTCGTAACAATCCATTCTTACTTTTAGGTAGGGAAATTTTTATGGCAATGAGTGTATTTATAAAGTACAGAGAAAAATGTTTAGCACGAAAGCACTTAACAAGAAAAATTGGTTAACATGAAATAATTCTGCGGTCACGACAAAATACAATAAAATTTCATACTTTTTTTTCTTCTAAAACGAAATAAAAATCACTTAACCCGAAATGATTTTGCTTCCAGAGGATCCAAATTTTAAGACTTTAAATTTCTCGTTAAACCGAACAAAATAAACAATGTTTGCCACTATTGCTAGGTTACAACTTGTTATGTAGATGTCCTGTCTTTATCAAAACATTTCAATCCAAAGGGTCAATTAATTTTCAAATTCAATAATGAGGGTGTGGAAATCTGTAAATTTCGTACTTTTTGTGCGTTATCTAAAATATTTTTAGTGCATAAAAGCAGAGAAATCGGAATGAGAACAAATCGCTAATTCACTTATAATAGAAATGGAGCTGAGTAAGGCAATTGATGAAAAAACTAAAATATTACTGAATTAAAAAAAACCAAAAAGTTAAAAGGATAACCAAAAAGTCAAGTTACAAATATTATTAAAAGTAAAAAATTTTAATGTGAGGGGGAAAATAAGCCAAAAATTTACGAAAAGGCATCAAACAAAATATTAATTTAATACAAACAAAAAGAGTAAGAACAAAAATTAAAGATAATGTAATTGATACTCTTCCATTCTTTAGAACTGAATAATGTATATTTATATAAATATTATGAATACAACTATCACACTTCAGTAAATTATAACATAACAATATGTTATAAAATCAAAAATTAAGCACACACAAAAATAAATACAAACAAAATAAAAAATAAAGATAGTAAAGAAATAACAAATTCATTTAGGCTTATCTATACTAATGTAATCATGAAAAATAACCTAAGTATATCTTATGTACACCTATTAATAATATTATTCTAAAAAGTCTCATAAAAATTACATCACTAAATTATCAAACAAACTGAAGCAGAGTGATATGCTTATAGCTTACCTCTAAACAAGAGACCATTGAGTATTTCTTAAACACCAAAACAAACCCAAGCTACATATGTAAGTTTCTTTTCCGAAACACCGATAATTTTTTTACGTATTTTTTATTCGTAATTATTTGAAAATATTAATGAGTTGTTGTTGTTTTCACATGCTTTCCTGAACATGAAATTCTTTTAACATAAAAAAAGTACTTCACTATTCTTAGTGTCATCATGTTAAACGTTTTTCAATGTATTTCACAATTTTATGAATGCTTAATAATAAATTAATATTAGTTTTATATACACACAAGTTTGTATTAACACACCAAGACATCTTTTTTCTGAATGAAATTATGTTCCGAGTTACAATTCAACATAGGTTTTGATGGTAGGTGAAAATATCCTTAAAGCTAGCTGTGTGTGTGTGTGCTCTCCCGTCTTTTTTGTTTACCTATAAGCTGACTATTGAGCAAAAAATGACTAAAAATATATTATCATATTTAATTAATGTGGAAAAAAGTTTGTGACGTATTTTCAAGTGTTTTTTATTCTTAGTTGAAAAAAAAACAGCCTTTTAGTATGAGGCAATTAGTCTTCTTCAAAAACTGCACAGCAATAGTTGAAGCAGACTTATTTCTCTGACATAGAATAAATAAAACCACTGCTGTT
>BMAW01109208.1:0-14861 GCA_019974015.1 Nephila pilipes | reverse complement strand
GCAGGAACAGCATTATATATATATATATATATATATATATATATATATATAATGAAAAAGTGCAAAAACAACAACATTACACTGAGACACAGAAAAGAATAAAACCTAAATTTAAATTAAGTAATTTGTGCAGTTCTGTTACCTCGTCTGTCATCTTAAATGTTAGTCTAATTCAGATTTAAATATCAATTAAGACTAAGCACAAATAAAGTAAATTAAGTAGTCTAAAACCAATTAGTTACGGATATAAATCCAATTATGTTTCAAAATAATTTGTTATTTCTCTGATAAGGAAAATGCTCTCGACCAGTTTGAAGCCCCTCTGTGACTTCTATTATATCAAGGATCACTCCTGGACTACGATTCAAGAAAGTCTGCCCAAAGATTAATTTGAAGAAGCAACTGAGATTATAATCAACAAATCGAGACGCAAAAATTCCTCAGCCCCTTCTCACTAGCAACCTTTCTATAACCGAACCTTTATACGCCTTAAAATTCAATTCTCTTCAGATTTTTATACGACTTGGTTATATCTATTCACTCCCTCTTAAGTTTGTTGGTCATGAGTAATCTGGAGCAATACGTAGTGTTCTTAAGCGAACACGAAATAATATTGTGTTTTCAACAAGATACTATATAATTTCGTTATTTTTCTTTTAACACGAAACATGAATCGCTTATAACGAAAAGATTTCGATTCTTAAGCCAGACTTCTTAGCTAATATTTTTTTTCTTTAGATGTACTAAATAAATAATGGTTGCTTCTGCTACTAGGTTATCGCTTGTCTTTGAGTAGGTAGAGGATTGTTGCAGATTATGACAGACGAACATATCTTGGAGACAATTCAAATTTCAAAAGATTCCATCGACTTAGATTCCGACAATGCACTTTCTGTCCTCGTTATATCAGAAATGCGGAACATCATGAAATTCAAGCGCAGTTATTTATATGCACATTCAAAAGGCAAAATGAATGAAATCATGGATGATATGGAATAATATTTATCGACACTTTGATGTTGAGAAAGGCACTGCAAGAAAATGAGATTTATTTATTTTATTTTGTTTGAAGAAAACTTTCAATGTGCAAATTTTATTATTAATCGAATTTAAAAAAGTTAAATGAAATCAAAAAATAGTGGCGAGTTTGTTTGTTTTTTTTACCTCGTATGCATCTTTTAACACGAAAAAATATTTTGGTCTTCCTTTTCGTGTTAAATGTGTTTCACAGCATATGTTTATTATTCTTTTAAGCTCAAGACTAAGGTAAGAAATAAGAACTATTTCGAGCTTTTATCATCGTACCAAAGGCAGCAACAGTAAATAACTTCTTCAGAACTGACCTTACATATAAATTGTATGAAGATGCAGCAGATATGATGCAATCATTCCACCAGAACAGTAATTGATTTTAAGAGATAGAAAAATGCTACTGGAAGTACCTAAATCTAAAACAGAAGCTTAGATTCTTACTTATTAAATAAAACTTTTCGAATATTGCCAAAAATATAACTATTCCTAAGAGAACTGACAGAAGTACATTTATAGAAATAAAACAAACACTTTGAAAACTGCAATTGACTTTACTAATTACATTTTAACTTGGGCTAGCGTTTTTGTTTTTCATGTTAATCTCTCGAAACAGTAGAATTATTTAAAATAAGCATTAATTAGCGTAATGTAAGCGTACTTTCGAGCTCCGATATCTATAAAATCAATTACTACTAAGAAAAGAAAATACCTTATCAAATTCCTGGTGCATTTTTATTTTCACAACAAAACATTCTAAGTACAAAAACCATTGCGAATGTCAACAGAAAAAAGGATAAAAACAGACGATTTTGCCAAAAAAAAATTATTATATTAAATATTAAAATAAGAGCAAGTGATAAATTATTAAAGTGCACAATAATATTCTATTCTGATATTAAAATAAAAGCTGCCGATAAAATGTTGCATTAAATATAACTTAGCAATGTAAATAGGCCTCAAGCAAACTAAATGTTATTATCGTAATCATAATGTATTATAATGTCAATCTTTTGAACCTTTCCTTTATTTTACGCCCACGCATTTTTGTTGATGACATTTTCCCGAAGCAACAATGTGTTAGCACATGTTAATATATATCTCACGTTCTATAGATGAATGACTTTCTCTGAGAAGAGTGTGTAATTGTCTGTAAGTACTGTACATTTTTGTTGAAGCATCATTGAGTTATTCACAGACTTATTCAGGACAACCATTACTAAAGTGCAGAGACCCGGAAGACGAAAAAACATCTAAAAATAGCTCATTTATTGCTCGATCTCCAAATTATATGGAAAATATATTCTGAAATGTCCATGAGTAGGGATTACGTTTCATAAGTTCCTCTAAAATGATTTTATTTAAAGATAGAATGGAATTTGAAAACCAAAAATATAGAACTTTCATTTGTGACTTTAAGACTTGGGAAGAAAAAATTGATTAATTGATGAAAGTAAAGAATTCTTTTCAGATCAAACTAAGGAAGACATTTTTATTTACGTTTATTATTATTTATCATATTATGAGTCTTTCGTTTCTGTAACGAATGTATATGCTTTGCTGAAATAAATAAATCGAATACATGTCTTATGAAAACCTATTCTACTTATAGGTAACTTACGAAACAGTACAAGATTTATTTTGAACTATTTAAATTCAATACCATAAGGAATTCTAAGTAATGATATTTAAAGAAGGTATATTAACACAGAAAGTGATACTTTTATAGTAAGTATTCACATTTTTCATGTAAAAAAAATATTTTTAGCTCGTAACATTTAATGAGGAAAATTATTTTTTTGAAATATCTCAACATCATATATTCAATATAGGTATACTACCAAAAAAAAACAAATGTTTTATGTGATATGAACATAAATATTACTAAAAAATGACAAATAGTTTTTCGGAAGACGTTTCAAAATAAAAATGTAATAAAGCATAAGGTTTATTAATAATAATAATAATAATAAATCATTAGTATAGATTATCTAAATAAAAAAAAGGAATTTGATTTTCCCCCAAAACAAATATTATTACAACAAGAGTATGTTGTTCATAATAAGAATAAAATGAATGAATTGTTAAAATTTAAATATCATTTGCTCCGATGATATTTTGCTCGTAGTTTTCGTTGCATTGCTTTAGTGAAAATAAGTTTATTTTTCGCAATATAAGCTTTCTGCCTACAAAAAAAATCCCTTTATTTTAATGGTTAACTTAAATTTTATCGAATATGAAACAAATACGGAATATTATTTCTAAAACTAGAGCTTTATCAAGAATCTTAAATGATGGAAACAAATGTTAAAAGAATATTACAGTTATATTTGTCAAGCTATGGCATCTTTATATGAAGAAATTTTGAAAAGTTTCTCTAGCATAAAATATTCTACAAGAAATAATTTTAAAATTTTGTACAATCATAATGTTTTGATCGCTTAATGTTCTTATATACATATCATGGAAACAACATGAATTACCATGTAGACTGTTTATCTTTTGTCTCGAGACAATTTATATATTTCAGCAGCATTTCTCTTTCTGCTTTCATTAAAATAAATTTTGAATTTCAGCAGACTCGTAACTGTAAATGTTTTTACTATATGTTGAATGACTGAAAAATAGAATGAAATACATAAAATATGAAACATCTAAGCAACTGTAGCATATAAAAATTCAAGATTTTTTGTAAATTAATTTTTTATAAAATAAAATCTTCTGTAAAAAACTAAAATTTTGAATTTATTTTGGATATAAATTCTTTAATGAGGTTATATATCTAAACTGATAAATATAGAAAGTAAAGAATTTATATTTTTTAAAAGTGCAGACGATTTATACTTTAGAATAATAATTACATTTATAAGTACTGAAAAAAAGAGCATTTTTAAAGTCACCATAGAATTCATGTATATGCATATATGAAATTATTCATATTTTGGTTAAATATATTTTAATAAACATAATTATTTTAATCTTGAACACGTATATAAGAAGTAATTCCTACTTCAACAAGAAACTATTATCCAAAGACTGAATAAATGGAAAATAATGTCTGATTTATCACATTTTTAGTCTCGATTTCATATCTTTATTTAATTTAATCATTTATTCATTTTATATCTATATTGATAAAAAAAATTATTTACTTTTAACTATTATTAACTATGAGTAATTTACAATGTTGGTTAAGCATTAATATTAAAATATGTCTTTATCATAAACATTTCGTGCGTTAACAATGTGTCTATAAATACTATAAGCATTTCTGACGCTAAAAATAATTAATATATAAACGCTGGATTGAAATAAAAGTTATTAATCTTTAAATTAATAAAGTGGAAAGTGAAATAAAATTTGCATTTCTTATTGTTGCTTTCGTTTCGTTGTGGTATTCGATGATTCGGTACATTCGATAATCCTTTCAGATTTTTTTTTGTGTAGACTCGTGCGTTAATTGAGGTTAACTGCCAAGTCGCGACATTGCGTTGATCGCATTTTCGCCCAGTGGGCATACTGGGGCCCATACTGGGCAGTTTTCATTTCGGAACTGAGTTTATTAATATATCACTTTTGCACAACATAGCAATTGTGTACATACAGTGTGCAGAGTTCTCATGTGGGTTTCTTTCAACTAACCTTTTGGGCTATTTTATTACGTTTTTGATTTAAAAATCCTAACTTGTAAATAAACCGTGGCTAATGTAAATAATTTTTCCTATGTAATAAGTGAGGTGAATAAAAAAATAAAAAATAATCATATATATGACGTGTTAAAGTGTTGAAAGAAAATAAAAGACTAGAGAGATTTTAACGCACATGATATTGGTGAAAGAACGTTATGGTATCGTCGGTAAACCTATGTTTAACTAGAAAGCAGTTTTCAAATTTTATTCTGGCTGTGATCTAGCTTTCCTGTTTGTAATGTAAGATGAAGTTTCAATTAAAATCTTTAGTTGAGGACACGAGTTAATAACTGTTCCACATTCATAATAGTAGTTGTTCTGTATTTCTTAACTGGGCATTTATTGAAGTTTGATGGCATAGAGCCTCAGTTGTGAAGCGAAAGCATCACAAACATACTGTACAGCAAAATGCTCTCGAATCCAGCTGGGGATCTTCAAGTGCTAATGATACTTAAGAGAAGCATGTGATTCATACAATATACAGCTCAAAAACTAGACATAATTAATCGTCCAAAAAAAATAGAAAACCGAAATTTATTAATAAGCGACTTCAGCAATAGTTCTTGATAATTTATGATATAAAAAATGACCAGCAAAGTTTGCTTATCCGCACATCCTTGGCATCAGATTAAAAAGAGCTTATTTTTTTGTAAATAAATATATGCTTTATGTACGTTCTTTAACTCTAAATTGTTTTCAGAATAACGTAGTGTCATATTGCGTCAAAAATTTGATCAATTTTTAATTCTTTTTTATTGTAATTTCCTGCAGAATTTAAGATAACTCAGGGGATGAACTTCCAGAGAACGACACTTGAATAGTACTTAATTTATTCTTCTGTAATAGTAAAGAAAATGTGTCTAATTATTACTATTAATTACAGATTTGGGAGTTCCAAGAGACTTAAAATAAAATAAAATATTATTATTAATTACCTAAATTTAAAAAAAATTGCAGATATTTGACACTTCTGGGCAAGTTTTCTACTCTTACAAATTTTGATGTTTAATGTAACTTAAAAGCTTATTATGATCCTCAATTTTAAAAAGTTATGGGGTTAATGGGGTTAGTAGAAAATTGTTTCTTATTTATAATTATTGGAAAATAAAGTTTTCTTATAAATATTTCCTGAGTTTTTTCTCCCTTCATTGAGTTCCTGACGGAAATCGTCATAAAAATCTTTATTATTTAAACATTTAAAGACTTAATTTCATATTAATTTCATTTAACCTGGAGAATCATTAAAAATGCAAATTATTAGCATAAGGATAATTTTAGAATATCAAAAAATAATAAATGAAATTTTAATAAAATATTCTTAGAATTTCCAATCACCTCCAGTAAGTTATTTTCCAATTCACCCGCTTAAAGTTTCCCGCTCGTAAAGAAATAAGCTATTACAATTTTTCAAAAAAAAAAAAAGCACAGCACTCTTTGTTGAATCTAAAAATCTAAGAATTTTATAGTACAGAGAGACTCATAAATTAACTTTTTAAGACTAGTTTTATTTTTAAAGAAAATTATGGGAAATATTTGATTTGATTGTTTCATCAAAGTCACACTGCGAAGCAGCACGAGGGTTATTGGTGAAGGTTAATTTTGATCCTCTGTCAAAAGTGTGACGAGGATGACACGTAAGCTGGCACCTACTTTTTCAAAATTGCACGCCGTCCCGATGAGAGGAACTTGAGCTACGACAGATTTAACATGCATCAGTCCTGCTCCACGGTGGATCTTTAGTGGTATCAGGGCTCTGATTGGACGAAAACAACTACAGTCGCAAGTGCGCGATCATGACCACTAGGCTACAGCGGCAGCACAAATTACAGGGAAGATAAGACATTTATAAACTTATATAAAGAATAGCATCATTGTGTGAGCGCGTGCATTAATTTTCTGTTACATGATTAAGTTTATATATCGCATAATGAACTTCTTATATTCGGGCCAATCATTTATGGTTTATTAAAAATTATTGTACAAATTATGATGTACCATTTCAGAAAATAATCTTTAAAATAATCATAAGACGTAAATTAATAACTAATATCAGTTAATTGCATGTGCTTAAAAAACGTATTCTCATCTTTAAAATCTATCACTGAAAGTTGAATACTAGAAAAATGTCTCATTCGAATCGTATTTGACATTTCGCATCATCTGCATATAATTAAATTTTGAAACGTTCCATCAGACAAAATCAAACTCCCCATTGACCTTAAACTTTCGTTTTTTTTATTTCCTTCCATTTTTTTTGTCCACCTTCCATCCCTCAGAAAGGGAATTACAACGTTCACTTGGCGCCAATTTACTTTTTTAGAAATAATCCTTCTAAAAAGCCATTTTTCTCGAGATTAGCATATAAATAAACGAAGGTTTTAAGTACGAATAAAAGGCAAGAAAAAAAATATCTATTTAATAATTTTTTCCTCTCAGATAAAACAATATGAACGCCTAATTAAATTTAGAAAACAAAACTGAGATTAATAGAAAAAAAAAATTGTTGCCTTTTCCGTCAGCTCTGTTTGGAAAAGAGGGAGAATGAAAAAATGGTGGTCGATAAAAGAGTAATTATTAAGCATTGCTTCAAATAATCCCTAACTTGTCACGTTGTTTTTCTGTTATCTGTTTCAGATCCTTTTTCATATCAAGAGTTATATGAGAGAGAAGGGGAAAAAAGAAAGGAAGAGGGGAATATATGAGAGAGAATGGGAAAAAAAAGAAAGGAAGGGGGGAATTTTTTAATTAAAGACGAAAGGAAGTCTCTGTTTTGTTTCCTTCATTTACCATTAGATTAAAAATAATTTCTTAAGCAATAAGTATATTGAATAACCAATTAGATCTTCAAGCTCAGCTAATATTTTAACTTAATTTTTCAATTTTTAAATGATAAAAAGAAGTTTTATGTCTTCAGTCGTTGTTAAGTCCAAACAAAAAAAAAATCTTTGTTTGATTTTGAAGTATTCAACGAAATAAATATTCTTTTTTAGCAGAGGAACGGAACGAAACAAAAAGAATTGCATCCTTTCTTTTGTCTGGGAATTATTTCTGTAAATGAACTTAAAATGTTAGAATAACATTTTTATACTCATTTAATTTGGTTGTTAACGTGCAGTAACTGATGAACCTGGGGTTACAGAAAAAGAAAATAATTATCTAAGGTATTGTTTTAAAATTTAAGAAGACTAAAAATGATTTCACACTAATGTTTATTGTTGTTGCTTTCTTTATTTAATAATAATGTGTGCTGTTATAAATAAATAATTTTGGTAACAGGATTCATTAACGGGTCGTTTCTTTTTGTTCCATATTAATAAAAATATGTAACTAATTACTCGAATACAATTTTTCCGTTCATGTTAATTAAGTTAAAATTCATTATGCGACATGTAAATTAATTTCAAAGTAAGTTAGCCATGTATATTACAATAATAATATAAGTGTTTACTTATTTCAAATGGATAGATGTGAAAGCTTTTAAATATTTAATATTTAAAAGCTCCTTTCATTGTGAGAATAAATTTTTATTCCGACAAAAAGAACTCTAATTTAATATATGTCATTTAATCAAATAAACAAATTTTATTGACTCGAAAGATGGTAAAATTTTAATTCCATTTTTAGTTTTGTGAGCTATTTAGACAATTTTTTCTCGGGCAGCTAAAAATTTACGATTCACTTCATTTACTTTTTTAGTTCGATTGATTGATTGCTTATTAACATCGCTATTAGAAGCAATACGAGTGCTATTGGCGATGAACTTCGTAATTCTGAAACTAGGTCCTGTGACGATGGTGACACCTAACTGGCACCTTCCTCTTCAAACTTCCACAATAACGCCAAAGTGATAACTTTGAGTCCGGATATATTTAGCATGCATCTGCCGGCTACATGGCGAGTCTTTAGTGGAACCAGAACTCAAACCCACGAATGACGATAAAAACGCACACTGCGAGCTAGTGGTAAATGACTATGGGCTATGGCTGAGCCATTTGGAATTCGAACTCTAATAATATTAAATAATCAGTTAAAATTTAACTCTTTTTATAAACCACTAGTTGACACAGCTCTTGTGCTTTCAAATGAACTTTTATGCCCTTGCAGTAATTTGTTTTGAGTCTTACTTTTGTGAATATATTGTTGATCTGGGGCAATTAGGGTCTGTAATCAGGGGTACCTTCAGAGAAAGGTGAAAGTCTACACTAACAACAGCATATGCATCAACCAATGTGATGGTAGGAGAAATCTGGTTCACATTTCGTATTTCCTTGGCCAGTAAGTCTGCTTATTCAATGCTATACATGTAGACATATGCAGACTCATTGAGTGTTACAGGGTTTTACTTTATAATGGAGTTGTTTAAGTAGATCACTTGTGGTGTATATAAACATTTTTAAACTTAATACAGTCTCGCACGTTTATTTATCTCCATTCAAATTTCCTTTCTTCCCTAAGGCACCTAATTTGGCAGTTGTTGTCATTCAAACCCTTTGAATTATCTGAAGAATACTATCATTGGGGTAAAACATCACCACGACAACAACAATTATCATCTGCTGTATCGTATTATTTTTATATCTGTAAATTAATATTCATTCCTCTTATTTTCCTAAATATTGCTGAAAAGATAAAATAATACTGAAGACATAATTTTTATATCATTGGATGTAATATTAGCAAGATCCTTTACAAAATTTTAGGAATAATATATTGCTTTATTAAAAATTACCTTCTTATTTGATATATTGTGTGATGCTGGAGTATTCCCGGTTCTCTCTCCACTAAACTTGGGGACTTTCTCTAATTTCAATTACGTACAATTACAACTCCTATCCAATCAAAGGAAAAGTGATTAAGTAAATCAGATGAAGATAAGAAGTTTGTTGACCTGAATTAGGATAGTGAATACAGAAAAATGAAAGAGAAGGGGACAGAATAACGATAGTCTGATAGATGATTATAAATTGAGATCATTTACCTTAATCGATTTGAACTGAAATTGTTTGAAGTTGTATCGATTAAAGGACCGTTAAACCTATTATAGCCAGAATTCAATCGGGGTAAAGTGCTCAAGGTGTTAGTCTTTATTGATTAATGCCAGCATGGGTATTATAGAGGGATTCGGAGAGCTATCTTGTATATTCTGTGTTGATAAATCTTATCCAGTTCCTTTTAAATCTATTCTATTAGATTTTTGTGAACTTATTAACTATTTATGTAAACTTTGATGGATATGTAGATAAACAATTAAAGTCAGACGCTAACCTTTGCTACATGTTAAAATATAGAAATTGATAAAAACACAATTATTTTGTTCCTTAATTTAACCATTTATATCACTTTCTTTTCCTTAAGTTTTATTAAAATAATTTTCAGAAAAGGATTTCATGAAAGGAAATTTCCATACATATCTCTTAATGATTAAATGAATTTTACTTTGATTTTGTTGTGATTAACTTTGAAGAAAACAAACATGTGGTATTTAATAATAAAATAACTATAATAATTGTAAAACCTTAAAAGGAGCTTATGTAAAATAATTTAATGGTTAAAATGTAAATTTGATTATTTTTCTCTTACGAAATGTTTTGAAAATAATTTATATGAGTTTAATAGATGTTCAACCCAAACTATTATAATTAGACAACCTGTTATCTTCTAAAGTAACGCAATTTTTACAGATACAAGTGATTCTCTAGCGAGTTAATATGTATATTGTATATTATCAGTAAACAGTTATTAAGGCAATAATCCTAACTTAACTCATTGTTTGTTGTCAAGCAAATTAAATTGTGGATTTCACGTATACGCCAAATAAAACAGATGATACTTGATACTTTACAAAAATTTTAGGTGTTTTCTTCTTTAAATAAAAATGTTACTCAGTAGAATAAATATGCAAGAATTTTAGAGGAAAAATACTTTTTAACAAGTTGATTTTTTTTAAGTAATGAAATCGATTTGTTTTCGTTGCATCCTTTAACTATCAACATTTGTCATTTTTGAATATTTAAGATACTCTTTTTGAAGAATTTTTAATAGTTATAATGAAAAGAGTGAACAAAAAAAAAATAACGTTATCTTGTGAAGCAAAATATTTTCTTTAAAAAAAAAAGACATTTAAGTCTGAGGAAAGTTTTTCAAATATATATTTTTTGATACTTGGGTATTTCATAATTTATACATTGCTAGTTACTTTATTATGTTAATTTGTTGAACTCTTAATTAAATTATTGTCACTAATTTTTCCTTAGGCCATTGCGTTTCTTGTGCTTGTTAGTGTGTACGTTATGGGAGAATCGTTTTTTTTTAAATAAAATTTCAAAGAATTTCAATAAATTATATATTATTAATGTTTGGATATGGGATAGAGAAATTTATCACACTTTTTTTTTCGGGGCGGGGGGCGGGGGGGTAAATAATCTATTAGGTTCATTAAGTTTATTGAATTCCAAAAATTTCATATTGAGTTTTTAATATTCTGGTAAATCTGCTCTCAACAAAATCGAAAAAATATTTTAAACAGCATACAATTGCGAAAGAATTTCGGTAATAAAATCTTTTTGAGCATATACAACCATCAAGATGTTACTGAATTCCAGACCAGATATTTTCTAAAATTTTAGATGAAACAGATATATTGATCGGCAATTATTTGCCATTGATATCCATATAAATTCAATACAGAGTTCTTTGATCGTGATCTCAAAAGAAAAATTCTTAGGGAATAGTTTCTGGAGAGGGGGAGTAAAATGTATTATAGTGAAGAGAATGAAATATGGAGCAAATTTTGTGTTAAAAAAATTCGGTTCATTCTAGTCTTATATAGTGCAATTAGGTATGAGGACTTAACCTGTTCATCTAAATTAGAGCAACCTGTTCATCTAAATTAGAGGAAAAGCATCGTGCTTAGTGTTCCACCAGAAACACATTCTTTATATTCTGAACAACTCTTGCTGTTAAGAACAGATGTCTTTCAGATAGCTCTTTTTATCCTCTCTCATTTGTTCAGTATTCCCAACTTTCATTTTTTCTGTCTGATCATTCTTATAATTTCAGTGCTCTCAGTTTTTTCTCCCTATCTACTGAATGTACAAAGTTCTTTTTCTCCCTTTCTGCTATTTTTAATCTGTTCAATACTCTGAGCTTTTATTATTTCATACTTACTGTATATTCACATAGGCACTGGTTCTCTTTTATGTTCTGATGTTGCTCCTTATTCTTTAAGTAGAAGTCCCTTTAACTTTGGAACCATCCTCGAAAATTAGAAAATAATTACATATTCTAAATTATGTAATGATGTTAAAGAAATGAAAAAAATATTTCAAGCGAAGAATATGAATGACAGTAACATTTAATGTTTGTTAAAACGATGAGCTAAAAAATTGAAGATTGATCTCCATCTATAATTGTAAACAGGGATATTTTAGAAAAAAGTAATTCATGTTTTATGGAAGTAGTTATGTGGCGCTGTAGCCTAGTGGTTATAGCTTCGAATTCGTGACATCGGTTTTCGTTCAGTCGCGGGTTCGATTCTTGGCCGTTAAAGACCCCTGTGTAGCCGGGGCTGATGCACGTTTAAATCTGACGGGGTCAAAGTCCTCCCGTTGCCATGGTGTGGAGATTAGGAGAGGGGGTACTAGCTCAGGTGTCGTCCTCTTCACTTTACGGAGGTTCCATCACCAATAGCCCTCATGTTGACTATAGTGTGATGCTAATAAAATCTAAACAAAACTTTATGGAAGCATATTTTTACTTCAAGCATTTGGTGCAAAATCATACGAAAAAATATGATTCTAAAGTGCATGCATTGCATTTTAATGCATTCTTTGAATTCATTCAAATACATTTGAGGTTTTATTTGAAGAATCTTAAAAAGAAGTGACCCACAGAACGTGGTAAAGAACAGTTCTTTAAAAATGAACAGAAACAGTGAGGTATAAGCAGTTCATCTAAAAGAACAGAAAATCCCATCCCTAACTATAGTAATACAGGATGATTAAAAAAGAGTTCTCCGGTTTTAAAATGATATAACAGCCAAACTTTTAATTATTTTATTCAACGTTAATAGAATGAAGAAGAAGCAAAGGGTATTTTTTTTTTATTTTGTGCATTCACTTTTTTTTATTAGTTACTATACGGGCATGAACTCATTTCCACCTTCATAGTAACTGGTAAGAAACTGTTTATTTTCTACGTCATATGCCTCAAAATGATAAAAAGTTACCAGAAAGTGTTTTGAGTATTAGAATAGGGAGGGGGGGTTATGACTTTTTTCATAATGTAGTGAGCATTCAGAAGAGAATATGGATCTAGTTCCTCGAGTCTTCACGGCCTTCTGCTCTGGTTATCCTTTATTCAAGATCACTGCTTGTATATACAAACGAGGTCTGATACCACGTGTTTCACATACAATGTAGTAGATAGAGTTTGACAGAGTTTGTTTTGAACTGAGTATTACACAACCAAATGTTTGAAGGAATTATATCAGAGTAATGTTTGTCCGAAAATAAAATTCAGAAACTTATAATTTTATGAGGTGTTGTTCATTTTCATATCTTTAATACTTTATGAAATATAGTAAATTAAAACCAGATAATTATTTTGCAATCACTCTGTATATTATAAGCTCTACAAGATAAGGTGGCAATACTATATTATCACCGAAGCATTGTTCTGTCACAAAACAGTGTTTTAACTCTGTCTTCGCTTAACATTAAAGAAAATGACCCGAATGCTTTTTTTTTAATCTGAACTTTTTTCCGATAGAAAATTATTCCAATGGGAATAATCCACCACTTGTTAAATCTGGTCGAAGTCCTAAGTCTTTCCGATCGCGTCGTGTGGCTATTCGAAGAGAGGGGATCCAGGGCAAGTTTCGCCTCGTCACTTGACCAAGGCTCAAAATTGCTAGGTCCATCACCAATATTTCACATGTTGCTTTTCAGTGAAAAGTTAATAAGCAATCTCAATCCAACATAAATATTACTCCTTCATTTTGACTTTGTTATCCTTTAGAAAGTAGTGGATACTATAATACTTAGCATCTGTGGATAAGTCAGTTCTACTTTTCCAGTGTAAAATGTGTTACATAACTTGTCTAAATGAGAATTTAACTTTATGTGTTAAAGAGAAACATTTTGCATTTTTAAAATGTTTCTAAATTTTAAGTATGTATATATATATATATATATATATATATATATATAATAACGTTTTTGTTTCATCGAGATCGTTTATTCATTTTTTCTGAGAGAAGAGAGGCAATACAAATCCATAAGGAAAGAGACGCAGCTCCGCCGTTTCGATTACATCAGAAGAGCGCAAGAGAGAGCATTTTTTTACCGTGCAGTCAATTTTTTTTTATGAAGAAGGATATCTAGTGATTTCTCCATGCCTCATGGCACTTAAGTGGTATAAGATGAAGGGATATTGAGGGATTAATATGGCATCTATCAGTTTAGTAAAGATTATTCCTGATAGATTGATGATTACTTGAAAGTTGTTTCAACAGATTTTATGAGCACGTGATCTAATAAATAAAAGATAATTTAGAATTGGATCAGAAAATAGGAATTAACTCTTTACTTTTGAATGAGAGAAAATTTAGAAAATTAAATTATATTTAAGTGAAATCTTTACACACACAGACACACGTGTGTGTGTGTGTGTGTGGATACTATAATACTTAGTGTGTGTGATGAATGGATGTACGTATTGCAATATCACAAATTTATTTGAAAACTTAATCACTTTTCTGCCTAAATATGTGTTTGGAGTTTAGTTCGGGTTGTTTGAGAATTGGCGAAGATACTTTTGAGAATAAAGAATCCTTACTTTTTGAAGACTCAGTGTTTTTATATGTATTTAAAATGATATATGAAGTTTACCAAACCAATAACCAGTTGGGAATTCCTCCAGGTGTATCCACTCTTCAGATCAAAGCATTGCAAGTCCCAGAGAGCATCGAGGCCGGCCAGGTGGTGAAACTGTCGTGCGTCTTCGATCCCGAACAGGAAGAACTGTACTCCGTGAAGTGGTACAAAGACGACGTTGAGTTCTTCCGTTTCCTACCAAGAGACAAGCCAGCCAATCAGTTTTTTGAGACCAGAGACGTCGAGGTAGATGTGAGTAGTTATATTA
>BMAW01109207.1:0-48913 GCA_019974015.1 Nephila pilipes | reverse complement strand
TTATGCGGAATAACTTAATTATTAAGATAATTAACCTATTACCATCAAAATTTTATTTTATTTGAGCTATTAACAATAACATATATTAACAATTGAATATTAACACTGATTTAACTATCAGTGAAGAAAATTACGAAAAACTATTAGTTTCTCTTTATTATTATCAACACTTTTATTTACTTGCACTGTGCATTAGTTTCACACAAACCTTTCCTTCAGTTTTTTCCCCCACTTCCTGATAAGCTAGAGATTTGAAATTTTGCACACAATATCTCTCTCCGTTTGGAGATTATATAATATCCAATTATAAAACTGTAAAAAATTTAATTTCGCTAGCAATATTTTTTTAAAAAAAAAAAACATTAAGTAGAAAATTTATATAAAAAATATTTTTAAAACCAAACCATCTATGTGGAAAAAGAGTATAAAGAAAAACTAAGATATAATTATTAAGTCCGGTAAGAAGTTGAATGAAAATTACAATGTGTCATCAAAAATAAGAAAAAAAATGAATATTTTTCAATCCAGTTGAAAATTTTTGACGAAAATCTAAGGTATTTGGTGCACTCCATTTGTGTCTAATTATCTAACTTAAGATCGCACGCAACATTTTTTAGTCACAAATTTTCTCTCTCAACTGGATTGAAAAATCTTCACTTTTTTTTTATTTATGTTAATCACATAAACTGTCATTTTCAGTACATTTTCATTTAATTTCTTACTCGGTGAAGAAGAAAAAATTGTTTTATTCTTTTGAACTCTTTTTTTTTAAGAAATATTTCTTATTGGTTATTATACAATGAAAAGCCTATCAGTTGGCATAAGACTAAACTTTAACTCGGATAAACGCTTTGCTACCCCGAAAATGTGTTAAGAATAAAAAATACATTGAGGTAAATATTTAAGACATTTCCATTAAAATAAAAGAGTTCTAAGTCACATTCAAAGAAATGTAATGATAAGATTCTACGAGGAACTAAACTATTTTAAGCTTCATTTTCTATAAAATTATCGCTTCTAAAGGCAACCCATGCTTGAAGAGGTTTTCCAAGACCGATTGTCAGGAAAAACTCTTCTACAGCTTCCACTGTCATCCAATTACGAAGACTTAATTTCATTTGAATTATTGTGCAAATACCAAGAAAGCGTCTTAATTGATTAAATGAAATGGTGGATAACAATTATTATGTCGGCTTAGAGGTCGAAACTAATGCCATTACATCGTACATATAAGTACACTTATATGTACGATAACACAAGAACAAATATTTAAAAATATCTACAAAACATGCGCAGTCTTGAGGGATTTTACGCCAAATTTTTTATGGAAAGTTACTTAAATGCTTCGTATAACAAACTTTAACATGAGCCACAACAAAATTCGCCAAATTTGGCGAAGCATTAATATATAGCAATAAGGTGATATATAGCATTTAAGATGGATATATAGCATTTAAGGTGAAAGTGTTTATATAACCCTAGATTTACTTTAATAGTTAAGACATTTTTATCAATTTTTAACCGTACAAAGAATCTTAGACATTTGTTTGATAACATAATCTAAAAAACCTTTTATTTCGTTTCTTGCTTTACAAAAACACTGCGTAAAAGAAACAAAATTGAATGAATAATCTCCTTTGATTCTTCAGACACAAACAGAACTTTTCTTCTCTATCGTCTGAAATGAATGATTTATGGCCTTTTGTTGGATATGAATTCGAATTACAATCTGTACCGGATTCCGGAATTCCTGCGAGCAGTTATCCTGAACCCAACGTCTGGATAAACCGCCGGGGACATAGGGTGGAGGTCCGCACAACTTTTAAACTTGAGCTTTGAACCATTTCTTCTTTCGCGTTTTTTTTTTTTTTTTTTTTTTTTAATGATTGAGAAAAAATTTCCTTTAAGAGGGGACTTTATCCAAATATAAAATAAAGTTTTTGACAAATGTTTGAAACGTTAGTCACTAAACATTCAGAAGATCATAAATAAGGAAAATGGATTTCGTTTAAGAAAAAACAAACTGCATGATAGCGGGCATGATATATATATAGGTATATATCACCACTTAAAAGTAGAAATCCGTCATTCTACACATTATCTAGGTAATGTACATTTCAACTAGAACGATCCATTAAACGCCTAAAATTGTTTCATTTCTCGAATTATATCTAGGTAATCTGTAAATTACCTAGATAATCCATACGTTCCTCATTAGGCGCTCGTTAAAGTAAATTAAAATCTTCGCTGGAACAACAGCAACGTTTCTGTATGCTTAAATTAACATAATGTTATTTATTTATTTTTCGATACCTAAAAAATCAAGTTAATACAATCAAAAAATCAACAAATTAGTTAATACAATCAATCAAATAAATATATTCCAAAAATAATTAAATGGTTTAAAATATTATTACAAATAAGAAAACGAATTGGAAAAACATATGATAAAAATATGCTTGTTTATTAGAGTAATATAAAGATTACATAGTAATTGGTTTTTGAAACAGGCACACCTATTTGTAGTACATTTAGTTTTTCAGCCTCATTTTCAGAAACCCTGTCCAGTACGAAAGGATTGTTGCATTGCTATTTGACAAAGATATTTCTACAGCAAAAACATGTTCTTTCGTTAACAGTCTTTTTGCAAACGCTGAATTCAGATTTTGCACACAATTGTTTTAAGATACCCGGTTTAGTACCAAGTTTATAAAAGACTATCATCTATTTTACTAAGAACCATAACTAAAATGATTTCCACAGGCAGAGGTGATTCCTTGGAGATGCAGGGTAACTGAATATTCTTCAAACCTGTAACCTCAATCAATAGTGTAAACGTCAGTATAAGATTACTATCGATAAATTCTTGAATTTTAATAGATGATTCTGTAGAATCAGAGGAAAACGGAATGTCTTCTTGAGTAAGATTTGACTATGATCCCATAATCATAGTCTCTCGTGAATCTTCTAATTTTTCAAGGCTTAATCAGTATTCATTGAATGTAATACGCTTAATGGTATAGTAGTAGTAAATTATCCCACTTTTGAGGAACATGACTTCGAATAGACTTCTTTTAATTGCAGAATTGCACGATTCTTCAATAATTGTACAAATCGTACGCTCTCTTCTCCTCTTGTTAGTTTGGTTTTCAGTCATCCAAATAGTGAGCATGTTTACAGTGTCTCAATTCGCTCTCTCTATACTTCTATAACTTTTGCTGTATCTCGGTTTGCCATTAACCATTTTAATTTCAAGCCATAACTGTGTTACACATTCTAAGAGACTGTATTACGAAATTCGCGTCCGTCATCAAAATACTGGAAGCGTCAAAAAGGAGAAAAATATCAAACAAGTTATAGGCTACTTCATCCTACCGTTTGGATATGAGCGACATCAATGCAACAAATTTTTTTAAGTGGTTTTGGTGTCCGAAAAGAAGCTTAAGCTTTCCATCTAGTTGAGATTGGTAATTGATGATATTTGACTTGACATCTGCTATTGAAATACAACAAACATACAGAGACTCTTCAACATCCATGCCATAAGTTAAAACGCATAACTAGACCAGGAGATAACTCTTTTTTAGTCAGATTAGTAAAGGCACAACAAAAGGTGAAAGATCAACTTTTCTTCAGATCCATTAGACCAGGGTTTGAAACAGTCGGTGGCATTCTAAGTTCAATTCTCGATCCCTCCATGGAGTAAAATCTATCCTCCGCCATTGGTGTTTCAACTCCGTAGAGGGATAGAGAGTTGTTTGGCCTTGGAGGCTGGAGGCGTTTCGAAACCTGGACCACTGGGTCCGAAGATAATTTGGCTAATCACGTTTTGTTGCGCCTTTACCAACCAGACTAAGAGACATTTTCTTAGTGAAAGTGACCGATTAACTTTTCTTTGAACTCACTGGACCAGGGTTCGCAACAGCCGCAGGCACTTCAAGGTCACTGACTTTCCTTCCCCTTCATAAGGCAGAAAAACCATCAACCGCCGAAATCGGCTTTACAGCACCTTTTTACGCACCGTTTTGTTTTTGTTGACTAGGATTGCATAAATCCAAAAACATTTTAATTTGGGCTTGGGTTATATTTTTATAAAGTATACTTAATTGGTTAATCATTTTGTCTGTACCACCATGACCAATTGACAAATGAGTAGAATACATTATACCAAGCAATTATTTGGCATATAACATACAAACTTCTTTATTCTTTTCTCGCGCATCTAACAATGGCTTAATGAGTTTTTCACAACTGTGTACCGTCAACACGTCATACCTTTGAATCATTGGATAATCTCGAGATATTTCTTTTTGGAAAATTTTATTCATTTTACAACTTCAATTATGGAATCATATTTTCGATTTGCCATATTTCGGTTATACTTTAAATCTTTGTTAAAGGCGTTTGCGAAGAATCTTTTTTCCATTTATTCACAAATTTGGTGCTTGCTTGCATATTAGGAGTTAAATTTATCTGAATTAAAAAATTCACGATACAAATTCACGAAACTACAAGGATAGCACATTAATGAGTACGATACTGAGCTAATTTGTCGAAAACTCTTAATTCCGTACGTTAACGGAGCAAATCAGTTAATTAGCCGGTTAGCCAATTAATGTGCACATTAACGGCTTTCGAGCTTTAACAGAAACATATATTTAACTTTCTAGATCCATAATTTGTGTGTGGTGGTTTCATGTAAAATAGGACAATATTTCAGAAACTAATGAGCATGATTGTTCCACTTCTTTCATGTATTTATAATAATCGATCAGATCAATTCGCAGAAAATGTAATTTTACGTGATCCTTTAACAATGTGTTAATTTAGAAAAGTATCTACTGTGTTAAAAATTACATTCAAATTTTTCGAGCGTAAACAAATAAAACTAGAGAAGCATGGCTGGTGTACATATGCAAGCGATCTGACTTGATTTTTCCTACCTGAAGAAGTTTTCTGTAGTCAGCAAGATGCCAATGAGCGGGGAAGTATATGGATGCCAATGAGCGGGGAAGTAGAAACTTCTTCTTTTAGAAAATAATTGAACAACTTGAACTTTATTGAATTTCATGTCAATCTTGGCGATTTCCATGAGGAAACGATCCAAAAACTAACCAATGAACCAAGTGAAAAATGTCCAGATTTTAAATCAGTAGCGTTATCACGAAAGAAGTACTGAAGTGCTCTTCCGACAGAGGTTTTGTGAAAACTGCGTAGCAGTCCTAATGGAATATTATAAGCAGTTCTGTGTGAGACAGACGTATTTTAATAAGATTATTTTTTATGAATGAAAGCCGTACATTCTTGTGAACACATACAGTACTACTAATACTAACTAATATTTTTATACATAAGCCACCAACTCTAAAAATAAATCGATTCATACATATCCCCATTAATGATTAAATTATATTCGTCAAATTTAAGAAATATCTTTCTATAGATGTAATTTTTCTTTCAGCGTGAGTAAATAAACCACTGTCAGATTAAATACAAGTTCATATTGCCATACAAGATGCATTAGAGTGGAAACGAACTAGACTCGTGTTGAGAAATTTTATCCAACTGACAAAAACTGACATCTTTCGTCCAATGGCGTCCTAGAGAGTAAACAAGTTGTTCTGCAAATGTTGTGCCTCATAAAAGAGCATCACCGATCGCACTGCTTCATCATAAATGTTCGGTCAGTACCGGAAATCTATATTTCACGCATACTGATGTAAAACTGAGGATTGACTTTTTCACATTTTCTAATTTCTTATAAACGAACTTCCAGTATGATTTGGTGTGTAATTTGAAACGTTTACTTACATATTGGCCCAAACTCTTAATTGCGCAAAACAAAAAAAAAAATCCGTTCTTCTACACGATTTTAAATCGAAGGAAAAAGAAAATTTATTTCAATTATAAAATGTCAAATGTCAAGGGTTTTCACACTAAACCCTTAAAGGATTAAATTATTTGATTATATATGGACTGCATTTCATTTATTTAGCTTTGACATGCCGATACTGTGAAATCAGCGCGAAATCAACTAAACCTACTGCAATGTGAAACAGAAGGAGAAGATGCAAACATTTGAATAGATGGTACTATGCGATGTATCCCGACAGATACGTGATAAAAAAACTGGTAATGAAAACCATTTTTTTTTCAGCAACTATTATTATTAAGGGAAATCAGAAGACCCAAACACCTTGGTACATATAAAAGAGTGTTTAATGAAATTATTCCGTTTCCAACGAATGATAAAAGTTTCTCCTCAGAGATAAAATTTTCACTCAAATATTAATCATTACTTTTTTACAAATCGCGAAATAAGTGATGATGTTCGGAACTATTCTCGATTTTATCGCAGTCATTATGGTACCGATCTTTCGTCTCGAGTATCTGAAAAAAAATTCTTTTTAATTCAATTTAGTTCAATTGTAATAGCCTATTGTCTCACTTCTGGAGAAATAAAATAAAAAAGATAAAAAGAAATAATATTTATAAAATAAAAATTCTTTTTATGGTGCTAAATGATGACTTTAAATTAATTTTAACCTCCTTAATTATTTCCATGAAACAATTGTTTTCAGTCTTCGTTATTGGGATTTCTCCCAAGTTCTACGTACGAGTTTGCTCGTCTATCTGAGAGTGATTTGCCTTCTGGCTATTACCTATTTTGTTTATTCATGATTTCAACTCTTTTTGGGGCTCAGAGCTCCGATGAATATACCATTTCCCTACGATCGAGTTCCTCGGTTAGGAAACTTTTTTTTTTATTGCTGGCGATATTGTCAATATGTTGATGTAGTGTAATGAACGGGATGGGAGCTAACCTTTCACTATTTCCCGACAAACAAGCCCCTTCAAGTTTTATTTTTCACTTGATTGTGCCGTCTTTCTTAAAACAGACATGAGGACAAACTTAAAATAAATGCACAGGACCAACAAAAGTGGGAAAAAAGGTGTTTTCAACCATATCGTGATGTACGATATAACGTTCCAGGAGTGAAAGTAAAGCAAAATGATTTTAAGGCGCTTATTTTGATCAAGCAGATAAGTGGAGATCAATTAGTTTAGCTTATGTTACATCTCCATTCCGATAAAGACGCTAAAAAGTCTATGTATCATTTGAGAAAGGCTAAACAACCTTTGCAGAACGTGAACTTTAAAGTTAAAGGAAAAACTGGACATTACAGAAGTTGGAACTTCTGAGAACTCAAAACATGCCCGCACCAGATCTCTCATCACTACAAACTTATTTCCGTTCCCAGTAGGCGAAACCAGGTATCTGTAGCAGAAATAACGTAAGTTTTAGCCAATCAACAGGAAATATTGTGTTACATAGTTTTGAAGAAGCGTGGTCAAATTCACTCCTAACAGCTATTTCGAGGAAAAGAATGGACAGAGAGGTGATAAAAGTTCACGAGAATGGAAATGTCAACGGGTATTGTTAAGAAGCGTAAATATTTATTCAGAGTGCTGCACCTAACATCTTGTCAGTAATGTTACTTAGCATCGCAAACATTAAGAGGAACAAATACTCTAATCAACTTCTTGTAAATTACAAAAAATCTATTTAGATATAAATTGTCAAAAAGAGCAATAAGTTACTCATTTGTTCTGTTCAACAAGAACGATCTCTTCAATTTCTATTTGTTCTGTAAAAAATAAGGAAAAGGTACTCACACATTCCTTCGCCGAGGAGCCACACTTCCGGTTCATGAAGTTCCAGCAGTGCCGGTGGGACACACACGAGCAGCACGAGCAGATCGGCGACGCTGAGGTTGATGAGAAAGAGGTTGGTAGAGTTCCTGAGTTCTTTGGTCTTCCACACAACGGTGGCCACGAGTACGTTGCCTGCTGTCCCCAATGTTAGGATCACGGCACACACAGTGGTGGCCGCGATCCTCAGGTAGGCGGGCAGCTCCGCGTTTAGTGTCTGAGAGGGGCGGAACCTAGAGGCCCCGTCCGAAGTGAAATTGGATAAGAGGTAGGTCAGGTTTTCGGGGGGAGGGCCTAGGTAGGCGGAGTCGGTCGTGTTATTGGTAGCAATCATGTTGGTGTGCGTGTTGAAGGTGTGGCATACTTTAAAAAGTGATGCAATATAGATAATAGAGAGCGCACTAATGAGCGCCAACGAGTTCAGTCAACGAGTGATCAAAATTAGGTGCCATCCTTTATTTTGTTTAAAGCTCGATTAGAGCCAAACCTGAATATAGTTATGAGTCTAGTTTCAAGGATTTTAAACAGAAGAGGTTTTCGTAGTATGCCCGGTTGGCAGTTGTTGAATACCTACTGATATTAGATTGTAGACAATTACTACTCTTGGATTTGCTGAGCTATGGCAAAATGCAGTTCCAGGTGACCTTTTGAATCAGAATCAAGCTAAAGAAATACGAGATAAATGTTGTCTCTGTGAGTTTATTTGTTTGAATTAAACGTTAGGTTTGTATTTGGTACAGAAGAAATTGTCAAGAAGGTAGCTATGATATTCTTTGGGATCGATTAGTATTTGGAACTTCTATTTGGTTTAATCACTAGATTTGTTTTTGAAATAGCAGTTATTCAAGGTAATAAGTAAAGTTATTATAGATCTCGTTGAAGATTCCAAAAGTTAGGACAAAAATATAATTTACGAAATCAAAACTGTTTGATATTAATAATTCTGATTTGAAGTGTAAGCCTCAGAGGTGACAGATATTGAGGAGCCTTAGGAAAGATAAGTTTAAAAATGAATTCTCGGCACCACCCTGAGATGTAATTCAAACAAATTATCAGAGTTATAGAAACTAGTAGTTGTATGACTATGTCATTATGAGACTGAATCACAAAATCTATCCGATCCTATACATCAGCAAAATCTTTTAAAATACAAGCACCAACTGTCCCTTCTTGCTTCTCGACCGATTTCTAAATAGAAAAAAGTCACAAAATATTTTCAAAAGAGCTTGATTTCTTTTTTCTCTTTCAGCATCAAATATTTCATTTTCAAGTCACAAATGCACTGTAAACACTATAAATCCGAAATGCCATTTTCGAACAGAAATACTATGAAAGATCAAAGTTTTCGAAATTACTCCATTTTCATTTCCAGTCTTAATTAGACTTCCCAATAAATCTTTATGACGTCTTAATCCTTCCAAATACTTAGTTTCTCAATGATGTTCCGGAAGCACAAATAAAAGCACCGCAAATGCTCTTATTTTATTAAAGATAGCGCTGAACACGCCACGGTACAAAGTTTCGGTGGTTTTAACTAACTTTCCGCAGCTTAAAAATGTCATAAAATATCCATTCCACACAATTTGCACTTGGTTATTTCTTTCAACACCATCGTAAGAGGTCTTTTACGATTTCCTATTAAAAAGCCCCGGCGCTGAAACCGAGTTTAAACAACAGCGTCGTAAAATCTCCAGAATTGTGGAGATTAGTGTTTGTAGAAGATTTTTAATGCATTCTGCGCGAGAATTTAAATAAACGCTGAAGTAATCTTCCCACGAGACGTATCGGCACTAAAACACAGTTCTCCTGAGAAGAGATATCATTATTCACTTACTGCATAGCTTAGCTGTGATTGTAGCTGTTCTCCTCAAACCTCTATCCTGTAAATTAAAAAAAAAAGATTTAGTATTCAAGCAAATGCATTCTATATAAATATTTTGGGTTGTAGAATTCTTAAGAAGTGATTGTGTTTCGTACTTAAAAATACATTTTTTTTCTTCAGACATTTTACTCTGGAAAAATTTACGTAGAATTACTTTATTTTTCGGGTCGTGAAACGTACTCCAAATTTATGGGATGACTTTTAGAGCAGAATATTTTATCATGTCTGATAATAAAAATTACTATTTCCTCTACAAAATAAAATGAAGGCAGAACTAAAGATTTCACATATTAAAACAGAAAATTAATATTTATTTTTATATTACATACCGAGCCGATGATTGAACTTTTCTTACAGCTTTGATATAGACAAATATACGTAATTTAATGTTACTTTCGAAGTATCAAGACGCACTCAAAAGACTTTATTTCATAAAATCTGGCAAACGTTTTACACAATTCATTTTTTGAAATGAATTCTTTATATTGAAAAGTTAATTTTTAATATTTCTAAGCAAGAAGTTGTACTTCAACTTCATAATTTGCATTTTTATTCCATTGAATCTAGGTTTATAAATATATATTCTACACAGATTTGTTTCGATACAAATATTTTTAAATAAATTATTCTATATTATTACTAATATAAATCATTTATATAATATTTTTTAAATTTTACCTTCGAAATAGTCTGTTTTTATCACTTTACAATGAATTATTTAAGAATTAGGTGGTATTCGTTTTTCTAAAACAATTAATAATGTTTTATTTTCGCTGTATTCATCTAAAATTTTAAAGTTAAATGCTTTACTTTTTAAGCAATTTTTCTTCTATGAAAGGTTTTTAATTCTTAAAATTTCCTACCCAATAAAGTATCAGTACGATTTTTTTAGAATTCGAAATCATGATTTAACCAAATTACACTCTAGACCATTTTTATTCCATTTTTTTCTCTTTATGAATCAGTGAAAAATTCTATTTAGGGAATCTATATCTGGAATGTTAGTAACATTTCCTGATAAAATTCCCTTAATCTGTCAATGAAAATGATACAAACGAATTATACAGTAGGGAAGAGAATCCAATCGACGTGTGGAAAATGATCATTCATTTTTAAAATTTAAACCATTCAGATCAACTTCTGTTTTATGCTTTTAGGAGAAGAGTACCTTCCGTCTCGTACTTTCGATTAGTTGTTTATTAATGGCCCACTTCGAAGCATAACATGGGAATATTGATGACGAGATTCGTCATTTTGAACCTTGGTTAAGCTGACGAGAACGATTCTTCAAACTTCCTCTCCATGCCATCTGAAAACTTAGAAGTGTTGTGATAAAATATTCTAATGGCGTGAGAGCCAGGTGTGGCTATGCTGCGCCAAACAAGGTAAAGCTGTGATCTGGACGTATGAAAAAATTTAAACAAAGAAATTAACAAGGAGTGTCGGAAATAAAGAAAATTTCTAGAGAATCCCGGGGGAGGGCGCTTCAACCGTG
This sequence comes from Nephila pilipes, assembly GCA_019974015.1. Lineage (NCBI taxonomy): Eukaryota > Metazoa > Arthropoda > Arachnida > Araneae > Nephilidae > Nephila > Nephila pilipes. Next base: position 37,823 of record BMAW01109207.1, on the reverse strand, counting down.
TTTCCACAGACAGAAAAATTCCATGGGAAAGGAAAAGATCATTAGGGTCCCTCGAGTTTATGATGATCGTACCTGCCTTTAGAAGGTTCGCCCCTGAGGTCTCTCAACCCTAAAGACTATTCCTCTGATATAATCCCCAAAGGCAGGGTGCCCGGCTTTACCTCCAGAACCTGGATACTCATTATAGTCACCTCTAACTCCATGTATGAGTTCAGTGCATCTCTTCTTTCATATATGGTTCCCCCCACGGCTGCTGAGAGCTTTGAGTCCTAGCAGATCTAATGTGCCCACTACTTGACGGGTCTTCAGTGGAATCAGGACTTGAAATCACGACTCATTGAAAATAGTGCTGGCTCAGTATCAATAGTGCTCAGTATCTCGTTAATACATCTCGTTTAAGGAGACATGGGGAAAATTGTTAAACTTAGGAGAAAAATATTCCTATTTTGAAAAAATTTACTATAAACAATTATAGTTGAAAGCTGTGGTTCTCAATCCACGGTATACAAATGTTCCGGGAAACTACTCTAAGTATTAAGCGATAAATTCAAATCCGTAATTAAAATTGTTACGAAAGCCAATGTCATTCAAAATAATTGCGAATTGGATTATAATGAGAAAACGTAAATACATCTGAAGAATTTTCGATATTTTCTTAAAGCTTAAAGCTCGGGTTTAGCAAAATGTTCGAAAAACGAGTTTCAACGTCACAAATTAAAGAGGCAGGATTTTCGTCGATTTCATTTTATTCATTAAAACAAACGTGAGATTCTGGAAAATACAGAATGTTATTTGTTTATCATAATTTTAATGTGTTTTTAAGTAAATAAGTTTAAATAAATCAAAATTGTTTTTTTTTTTCTTTTATAAACGTAACACTTAGGTCCAAGGGTGACCAGCCGCACAACCATTAGCACTTGCCACTATTCTGAATTTTTTTCAGTAATGAAGTTATTTTTAGAATATGTTCTTTTTCCATTGTTCTCTTGATTTAAAGAAGCAATCTGTAAAAGCTTCTGTTATATTATAAGTGTTCTTTGCAAAAAAATGTTTTTTGGTCGAGCCGTAGGCTCGAATCTTGTTGCTACTAAAGAATCTCCGCATTGAGATTCTGAAGCACGGCAAACTTGTCGGTGCCTCTAGTCCTTCCTTCGGCATAGCTTACTCGTAGAAGTTTGGAAAGGGAGTTGTCAACCTCATCACTCGACCGAGATTCAAAACTAGGAGGTACGTCAACAAAAGCCGTCGTTTTGCTTCTACATGCAACGTGAATAAAAACATTCAAAAAAGGTAGGAGAGTTTCGAGTTTCCCGACTTCAATAAAATTGAAAACTTAAGATCTATTCCATGAGTGGAGAATTTTTTCGTGTTGTAAAGACACTCGTTTATTCACAAGTTTAATGAGACTACATTCAAGAAAATAGCCGATATTTTTTAAATCTTTCTTAACGTGCAATAATTTTGTAATCCACAAGGAATGCAAACAGACTGATTGATTTATAGTGTCACACCAAGAAAAAAATGTTTTTGGTAACAAACATCGTCATTTTGAGGATGATACCTGAGCTGGAATTCCACTCCCCAAATTGTCCCACCACGGCAACGTGAGGACTTGGAACCCCAAAAAGTTTAATATGCATCAATATTGCTACTCGAAGACTCTTTCGTTGTATCAAGACACGAACCGCCGACTCAACGGCTTGAGTGATTCAAAGATAAGTTTAATGACGCAAGAACCAGATGTGACTACGCTGCGCCAAACAAGATGTAACTGTGGTCCAGATGTTTGAAAAATGGAAAAAAGATAAAAAGTTTGACAAAAAGGGTCGAAAAGAGAGAAGGATCGTTGGGGTATCCCGGGGGCGCATGATTAGTGTTTACCAAATACAGTAAACCCCAAGGGAAGAAAAGATCACATTGCGGCCTCGGCGCCATATGTCCGGACCTACCTGAAGAAGGCAAACCCCTGAGGCCAGACTTAACGGATGCAACGCCGGCAACGAACACTTGGCTATCCTTGTAGTTTCGAGCAAACAGGATATGCTTAAGTAGATTTTATTTTTATCAACTTTAAAATGGATATTTAAACACTTATCAACAAGTCAATATGATTATAAGCACAGGAGATTTCTTAAAAAATTGTCAAAAATATATCGAAGAAAATGAAGGGGGGCCAAAACTGAATCATTCAAACACAGCTATCGGTGGTCCAAAAGACCATAAATGGCCTTGAGCTTGAGGAGCAATCTTCGAGTTTGAAGTTCAGTCACCCGCAGAGACTTACACCGTTTAATTGTTCTAAAACGAAGTAAGAAGAAATATTATCACTGCGATATTCAGAATTTTATAAAAATTCGAAAAGTTTAAATTACTGCAGAGTTTTTAACAGGAAAATATTAATTAATTTTGTAAATTATGCAGTGATTTCTAATTAACATATGAGCTTAATGAATACCATTAAATTTAGAACGATTTATTAAAAATGCTTCAATCAACTTTTTCGAAGACCTGAGAGTAAACAATTTTATTCTTGAAGCAATTTGTAGGGACTCATTAGCGCAGAGTATCTATAATAAAAATGCCAGTTAGGATAAAAATGCTGAGACAAAAAGTATCAAGTTTTACTAACTTTACAAAGGTACAAAATATCGAATTAAAACTGTATTTTTAATTTGCCTTCGTGGAATGGAACTTGAATTTCTTTTTCGTGTATTACTGAAATCTCTTTGAAAATAAGTACCTGATTAAGTAATCATTTTTTAACTAAGTGAAACGAATAAGTCTTTTAATTAAATTAAATCTGAAGTATATATATGTGTAGGAAATAAAAATATAAGCTAACATATGCAAGGCAATTTTTTACATATTCAAAAAAAAGAAAAACGTCAGTTTGCAATTTTGAAATAAACAGGATTGTTCAAAATGAACCATTCGATATCAAAACTTTTTATTTTCATAAACAAACGACACAGAATGATAATACATAAATGCAAAGGGAATGTGAATGAGTGAGAGTGGGCTGTGTTATTGGAGCAAGAGCCAAATGTGTCTATGTTGCGCCAAACAAGATTTAATTCTGGTCTAGATGTGAAAAAATTTAAAAAAAGACAAAAAGGAGGATCGAAAATAGAGAAGGATCGCTAGGGTATATCGGGTGAGCGTAACATGTGTTTACCAAAGACAGTAAACCCCATAGGAATTTAGTTTAGTTTAGTTTTTTTATTAACGTCGCACTAGAAGCAACACGATGGCTATTGGCGACGGATCTCGTAATTTTGAACCACGGTCAAGCGACGAGGATGACACATCCCCCCTCTCCTAACATCCACACCACGCTAACGGGAAGACTTTGGGCCCCGACAGATTTAATGTGCATCAGCCCCGGCTACACGGCGGACCTTTGGCGGCCAAGGATCGAACCCGCGACTGAACGAAAACTGCCAGCCACGAATCCGATTCCATGACCAATAGGCTACAGCGACCCTAAACCCCATAGGAAAGAAAGATCACCAGGGTGCCTCGGGGTCATGCTGCACGTACTTACCTGAAGAACGTAAGTCCCTGAGGTCCCCTGATATTACCCCGGGGGGTGGGGTCCCGGGCAACCCCCCCCCCCCCCCAGGCGCTGGGTACCCATTTTAGTTGCCTCTTACGACAAGTATGAGCTACAGTGGTACTATTCTGTCTAGCTTCACGAAGAGCGCACGAAAGCTATATGTTGCTCACAATATAAAACTTCCATATTTTCCCTTTGTATTCATTTATTACCTGCCATTTTTTTTTTAAAATAGGGAATTTTGAAATCGGATTATTCATTTTGATTAACCCTTATTTATTTTGTACAGGATCTCCGTGACGGACGAACGAGTTCCATTGCGACTAAACAGTCGTATGTTGACAGGATTGGTATTTGAATATATATTTTCCGACACTATTTTCTTTTAGATGTCTTTTAAAAATTGTACAAAAAACACAAAAATTCAATTCGTGTACGTATAAGTATTGCACGTAATGTGAAAAATACGTAATATGCACTCTAGGGAAATAGGGAATTAATGTGAATAAAAAATAACTTCAAATTACTGAATTTTACGTAGTCGTAAGTCGAGGAATACTCGTACGTGTTTGCAAAAACATGACCGATTTTTTTTAATAAAACACGTACCTGTATTACACACATTTACGTTGCAGCTTTTATTTTAATATTGCTTGATTTCAAGTAATTAAAAAGATAGAAATGATTATTAAGTTAAAAAAGACGATAATTTTTCAAAAATAATACTTAAGAAACCTGCTGACATCGAAAATAATTCAGTTTATAATCCGTTCGAAAAGTACATTTTTCGCAGGAAGTAGAAAGGGTTTCTCCGTCGAAAAACAAGAAAGCAATGTTGCCAAGAGCTGTAGAGAAAATTTACGACCAACCCAGCTAGTGTCATAAAAAAAAAGAAAGAAAAAGTATTACAAATTCTAATCAGTTTGCGTGAAAGTCTTCCATAAAAACTGGATAAGACAATATATTCATTGCGTGTGCTTTGAATCTGCTTTTTAGAAGATTTTGAAACACTTTTGATATGAAAAAATATGCGTCGTTTCGGTGGAAATAAAGCAATCCTTTCTTCAGATTTCATTGCACATTTTCGCGTCTTCTAGTCGTTCAGTTGATTTGTTCACTGTATTAACCACTTAAATAGACTGTCATAATTACAACTAAATTTTATTTTTAAATACAGTGAATTAACTATTTGCATGGGAAGACTTAGTTTAGTTTTTATTAACGTTGCACTCGAAATAACACGAGGGCTATTGGCGACGGACCTCATAATTTTGAGCCTCGGTCAAATGAAGAGGACGTTGAACGGTAAGACATTTGCAGAAATACTGGAAATAATATTTTATCAATTCAAAATGAAAGCTAGGTAGATCTGTTACCGAAATATTCATTTAACTTACGAGGTTGCGTAATCGAAAGATCATGTTCGAAAGTTAATGGGCAGCGTTATTTTCATGGGGTCGATTGTTCGAGTCCTCGTGTCTCTAAAGATTCATCGTATAGTGGCGGATCGTACGTTAAATCTGATGGTTCTCAAAGTTCTCGCATTGGGATGGTGGGAAAGTTCGGAGAGTTAAATTCCGAAGTTTCAAAATGAACGAGGACCGTCATAAATAGTCCCATGTTTTGATTCTAAGTGCACCATTAATATAATCAACTATAATGTTCCTCAAACTTTCAGAAGGGCTTCGGTAATCTAGTATTAACGTCGTAACTTGCAAACAAAAGGGTCATGCACATAAATTGTATTTCTACTCGATGGCAATCAGTAGTTTAAGCGAGTCATTGAAGGTTTCTGCCTGTTAAAAGTTTAGTTTAATTTTTATTAACGTCGCACTAGAAGCAACACGAGGGCTATTGGAGTCGGACCTCGTAATTTTTAACCATGGTCAAGTGACGAGTCCTGAGCTAGCACCCCCTCTCCAAACTTCCACACCGCGCCAACGGGAGGACTTTGGGCCCCGACAGATTTAACGAGCATCAGCTCCAACTACACGGCGGGTCTTTGGTAGCCAAGGATCAAACCCGCGACTGAACGAAAACCGCCGGTCACGAATTTGAAACCATGACCACTAGGCTACCGCGGCCACTTCTGCCTGCTGAATTCATTTGATATTTGAAATCCTCACCTGACATGGTGTGGAAGACAGAAGAATAAGGTACCAAACTAAGCATTTGTTCCTGTCACCTGACCATGGTTCAATCAAGACCAACAGACAATTATGTTTTTAATTTAAGTAAATAAATTGTTTCGAAGTAAATTCATTTAATATTTTTATTGATTAAAATCGCACGTCGGAGTACTATTGGCGATGGACTTCTATTATCATTTAGAGCTTCGTTTGAGTGACAAGGACGACATCTGAGATGGCAACTCTAACTCCAAGCTTCTACACCACGCATGTGACTGCGGTAGCCTAGTGGTCATGGTTGCGCACTCGCGGCTGGCGTTGTTTTTGCTGAGTCTTAGGTTCGAGCCCAGATGCCACTATACACATTAAAACTGTCGGGCGCCAAAGTCCTCCCATTGACGTGGTGTGGAAGTTAGGAGAGAGGGTAGCAGCTCAGTTGTCGTCCTCGTCACTTTACCTAGATTCAAAATTACGAAGTCCTCTACTAATAGGCCTCGTGTTGTTTCTAGTGCAACGTGAATAAAACCAAATCAAACAATCCATACCACTCTTACGAGAGAACGTGGACTCTCGACAGATTTAACGTGCAACAGTTTCGCTTTCGGTGTGCGAAACAGTTTATGGTGTGTCTATAATAGAAGGTCTCGAAATGGAAGTTGATAGAATAAAATTCTAACTCAAATGTCATTCTAAATGATAAAAAATGATTAAAAGGTAGTCATCTATGAAACTATATCCCGATGTTAATTACACAAAATGAAATAACTTCGTTTTCTTTAAGATAACCATCGATTTTTGCCGAATGTATGAGAGACAAAAGATTTGAGAGTGTGCCTTAATCCTTAAATGCTTCCACGTTCGTGGGGATACGTGTCAATATTTTCGTTACGTGGAACTTAAGACATGAATACAACCGAGCGAAATTAAATAAATTACATCCGTACTCCAAACATTTGCTTTTAATTTTATGAGAATGAAACCGAAAAACAATATCAACAAATAAAAGCAATTTTTTTTCCTCTCATAACCGAGTCTTTCACAAATTAGATATTTAAATTTTCTTAAGGTAGGGGCATTTAAAATGAGTAGCCGATCAGCCTATAGTAAAGCTTTAATACGAATAAATTACAACTAGCCAGCCATATTTTAGCTATGTGAAATCATTTCAGCTTTTACTATAGTGATCTATAACCTTTACAGAATCAGGGATTTGTTCCGTAATCGAATTTTTTTTTTATCACGGATCAGTTGTTTAATTTTTGGGAAATTTTACAGTCACGTTATAGCGTAAAATCAAAAAATGTCCTTTTATGCTATAGAATAAGTGCTCCTATTTTTAAATTAATATTGGAATTTTCCTTTCACTTCCGGCACAAATGCTATGGGTTCATATCCCTGCGTGGTTGACGTGATCATTGGGTTACTTTTCTTATTAGAGGAATAACTTTTGATTTTTTTATTAAAAATCATTCTTATATTTATTTTTAATAATTCTTTTTCTTTTTCAGGATCAAGAGGACCGATGATAATTTTTTAATTTCTTTTTGCCGGTAGTGATTTCCAAAGAAAAAGGTACTTTGCCTATAATTTCGATTAATAACTTTCTCATTTTAGGGATATTTCAATTTTATAAGAGCTTAAAATACTCGAATAACGCTGTGTGTAACCAAGAGGTCATAGTCACGGAATCCCTTCAGTTGAGTCGTAGGCTGGAGTCCTGATGCCAGTAAAGATTCACCTAACCAGTTACTCTGCGGATCTCTCCGTTCTGTTGTAGTTCAATGCCCTAAATTTGAGATGGATTGATTGAGATGTATTAGGTGAGATTGATTGGTTTATTAACGTCGTATTGTGGTTAATGGTCTTTGGTGTGGTGAGGTAATTAGAAGAGTGAGGAAACATTTCAAGTTTTGTCCTCGTCAATTGATTATAGTTCAGAATGGCAAAATCCATCACCAATAACTTACGTGTTGCTATTAATTACAACGTTAATGAAATAAATTAATCAGGACTTTACGGTAGGCATTGTACATCTTATTTCTATTATAACTACACTGTAATACGTGTAGTGAAATATTGCACTTCTGTGTGGCCAAGTAATGAGCCTGCAAAGGCCTGGTTCCCATTTTTCACCATATCATTACTCTCTAAAGTGGGTTCATTTTTTTCAATACACAAAAATATTTTATCTGTTACATTAAGTGAAGTGAAATTGCTTTTTATTCTTATTAACATAACTTCTTGCTTACGTTTCCGAAAAACATTAGACAAATTCAAATCATTATTAGCTTCCAAATTGGAAGCATCAAAACTTCAAAACATGTATCATTTCGATAAATTTATATCAAATTTTTTATCATATATTTTATCATAAAATATCGAGTTTATTACATTTTACTATCTTGATTCCAATTAGCATCGTTTTAAAGCTGCGAGAGAGCTATTGACAACGAACCTCGTAACAGTGTTCGATCAAATGACGAGGATGATACCTAAGCTAACTACCTACTCCCCCTTACTGATGTTAAACAACAAAAGGATAATAATTAAGGAGGATATAATAGCCATTGCTGTTAAAAAAATTAAGCACTCAATGACACCTAAGCTTACATTTCACTCTCCTAACTTCCACATTATGTTAGTTGAAGACTGAAAGACTAAGTTTCATTTAACGTTCAACAGTCTTCGTTAATCATCATTGCGGACATTTAATTAAATCTGGACTCGAACACGTGGCTCGAAATTGGCTGTTCACTTATCTCACGATCATCTAAGCCATCGGACTTTCAAAATCATGTAAAACGCCGTAAGTATCTTAATAATGCTGAAATGTATTTAATTTCAAAGAACCGAGTTTCTTTTGCTTAGCTCTTTTCAAATTAATGTGCATCGAAAAGTGGGTACAATGAAAAGCATCAGAAAGTTTCTCCAAATTATTAAAATTCAATTAATTTAAATTATAAAAGTAACTTACATTTTTTTGTAAAACGCATGATACTTATAATTTCTTACGCTACGATTCCATTATCCATTAAAATGTTTTTGTATATAAAACTATGCAACATTCACTTCAATGCACAACTCATTATAACATGAATAAAATAGTCAAAAACATCTAGTGCTCTAAAATCTACAATTTTGCAACCATTATACAAAAAATAACACACAAATATACATGAAAAAACATTAAGAAAGGATCTTAATAATTTATAAATTTAAACAACAAAACTCATTGTCAATTCTACTCAACTATTCTTTTTAAATAAACTAGTCATTTCTTTTTAAAGTCAACAAAATCTTCATTAAATTTTGTTCGTATTTGAATGCTATAATATTTCTAGGGATTTTCTTTTATCTTAAAACATTCATGAAACAAAATACAGCAAAATATTTTTGTTAATGTTATAAAAGGACTCTGTGACGAAAGCTAACTAAATTTCAAAATTTACATATTTTGTTTTTCCAACAAGTTCAGAACATAACATCAGGAATTAAACGTCCAAATAATCATTAATAAATGATATTTCAAGCTAATATACCTGTCATCTTAAAACGATATATAAAATACAAAAACTCTAATTGTGTACATCTTTACTTAGCTTTATATTTAATTCCCTAAAATCCCTCTTGCAAAAGTTTCAAAATTTAATATTTTCTATTCTAAACTATATGATCGTTTATATTCAAACTCCTAGTAAAATATTTTAAGAATCATAATTTCGCTTAATTTGTAATGCATATTTTGTTGAGGAATTTAACAATTTTATATTAACCACATATAATATAAATATCTCTTTAACTGTATTTTAATTTAATTTTAACAATATGATTTTAACTTATCCTGTAAACATTGAGTTTTCAAATCAGTTAAAAAGATAATCATTTATCAAACTCTTATGCCTCTCGAAATTCTAAAATTTTACCGATACATTTTTCAAAATTACATTCTTAATGTGGAGTGTCATTATTATTAATTATCCTTCCTTCCATATCTTATATTTCTTCTATAAAAATTTTATTTTTGTAATGTAATACTTTTTATTTGTATTCTAAATGCGAAGCATCAGTTCTAGAGAAAGTTCAAATTCAGTTACTTTTTTTCTGCCTAATATCATTTAAAATGTAGCGATTTCTTCTTTTAAAAAATTTCAACTAATCTGATCGATATATGAGAACAAATGAGAACATTATGTAACATCAGTCCTGAATTAGTGAGTGGCTTAAATTTTTGAGGAATTAACAGAGTTAGTGTATATTATACCCATTATAATTTTTGTGATTCTTGATATAATACATTTTAACAGTTTTTATGCGCATAACTAATTCGTTAAGTTTGTGATGGTTATATCTTAACTCCATCATTTCCTGCCATCAGTAAAACACTATATAATGCCGCCTTTCACCTCCCCCTTCATTTACATTTCATCTAAATTCCAAGCAAATAACTTCAGTTTAAGATCGTTAGTACCTTGAGTGGATAATATTTCACCTGACATTCTTTTTTAAAGAATTGTGTATCAAAACTGTAATCAAGCAGGCAGAAATTCAGAACTACTTTTATACATTTGTATTTACGAAGATATTTTGCTATATTGAATGTTTATTTCATTAACATTTCATTTAAATTTGAAATAAATAAATGCGATTTAATAATTTTCGTACCTCGATACAGTAATATTTCACGGGTTATTCTTTTTAAGGAAATGTATATCAAAACTGAAAGTGAGCTGTCAAAAACTAAGAACTATTTTTATTCATTTGTACTTACGGATATGTTTTGCTTTGTGGGGAAACTACTTTCTTTTTTTTTTCTGAAAACCATAAGCTATCCTTCTTAACACTGATGTGCATTTTTCTTGTTTGAATAATTTCAATTTTTTGAACACTGAAATAATTCCATTTGTGAACGGGACGCGGAAGATTTCGAATCGCACCTCTCAACATACGCACCGAAACTTTACTAACCGTCCGGCTCCTTTTCGCTCGCGAGGTGCGATATTCCACGCATGCGCAATGCCTCCCAAGATGTTCCTTTAAGAATGAAAGCGATCATTGGCACCCTCTGCGCATGCCCGTAGGCGATTCACATTTTGTTTCCAGTCTTCCTCCTCACTTTCTCGTTTGACGACAGCCGAGAGAAGGGACAGTTGCGCAAAGTTCCCGCGATGAACAAGTTACGTTACTTTGTAAAACTCAGCAGTCAATGCGAGAACTGTCTCTTGAAGAAACATATCTCATGAATCGATTGTTTCTATTTTATAAATCGAGAAACATAAATTTATATTTCCCTCCCCAAATGGAATCTCTGACAAAAAAATTTCTAAACGTTTGGCATATATTAACAAAATCCTGATGACATATTTTATTCAAAAGGAAGCTCAAATCTGACGATTTTGTTCCCTATAATATTTTATTTCTTTGTGGTACAATCGTCAAAAGCAATTAAGACATTAACAGTAATGCTCTATTTTCGTAGCTTCGGACTATACTATTACCCACATTAATGGCTCAAAGTATTATAAATTATTATGTAAATGTTTTAATTAGCGAGCTTAGTACAATTTATAATTAATTTAAAATAAATTTTTCCCATGATCTATATATATATATATATATTTGGTGCGAATCAAATTTTTCGTCTTGGAAAAAGGCCCAAGTTTCAAATTCCGTAAAATTTTACCTGAAGGCTTTCAAGTTACTTGAGTCCACTTATGTCAAACATTTGACGATAAAAAAAATTTCAAACTCAAAACTTTTCGCACCAATTGATACAAAACAAATCATATTCTTAAGCATAATTTAATAAAAAAAATAATTTGCTATAAAAAATATGAATTATTAAATAAAGTTATGAACAAAAGTTAATTGTAAGATACCAAAAATATATTTCCTGAATCGGTTGTTTCTATTTATATAAATCGATATATATTAAGTTATATTATTATAAATACATATTCATATTCCTCGTTCTATGAAACCTTAAGCCATTTCTCTCCAATTATTCAGGAAATGTTTAATTTTAAGAATTCGATCAGATATGGTGGTGTCTTAAGTAGTCGTATACTGGTTTATAAATCTTAATTATCAGTGTAATCATCACACGGTATTGGTTTAATTTAGTTTCATTTTTATTAACGTCGCACTAGAAGCAACACGAGGGCTATTGGCGAGGGCTCGTAATTTTGAATCACGGTCAAGTGACGAGAACGATACCTGAGCTGGCACCCCCCTCTCCTAACATCCACACCATGCCAACCGGAGGACTTTGGACCCCGAACAGATTTAACGTGCATCAGCCCCGGCTACACGGCGGGTCTTTGGCGGCCAAGGATCGAACCCGCGACTGAACGAAAAACGCCGGCCGCTAGTCCACGACCTCGACCACTAGGCTACCGCGGCCCTCCCGCGGTAATGAGAAACGGAGAAAATATAATGAAACATTTGCTAGAATAAGAGCCCCTAACAGTTCTCTTCGAATTTCTCTGGAACTAATTGTCGCATTCGAATGAAATTTGGATTTACGAAGATTCTGTCCATTCTGTCTTAGAATGTAATCAACCCTGTTAATTAATTAATTAACCCATTAGCACCGTAATTTAGTTTTCTCTTAACCATTAACATTGATACCAATTTTGATCGCTACAATGCGAATTGCGAAAATTATTAAAATGATCCAATGTTTTAAAATTGTACGCCGATTTTTGGTAATAGCGACATATCTCATAATACTGCTATTTAAAAAACACATAGAAATATTAAAACGTTTTCAATGGTAAAATGAAAACGATGTCTTTATTGCAATCTACTATTATGAAAGTTAATTCAGAATTATGGAAGGTGTTGAGCTTCAGTTATATTGCCAGTTATGGCGAAGAGTCGTGTCTTGGTTTGAGTAAATGTATACGTTAGTGTAACAGAATTTTATTACGGAAGGTTAAGTAACCCTCGACAACAATTACAAAATAAAAAAAAAAACTTTAAAAAATGGACGGAATGTCATGACAAGCACTTTTTCCCAAGTCCTTGATCTCTACTGAGGCATTCCTCGTCGATTCCACTGGTCTCTTGAGGACGCTTCTGCTGTTTGGGACAATCAATACAAAGTTGTTATGTAATAAAAGAGATTACAATATAATTTTCAAAATTATCTTAACTTACGTTTGTAATTCATTTTTTTTCTTTGTCGATAAGTATATGACTTCAACTTAATGCTACCTAATTTTAAGTATTGCAGAATTAATAGATTTCTCTGCCAGTTAACTGTGATACATAATCCCGAGAATAAATTTCCTCTTCAACTGTATCTTTACGTTTCTTTCTGTTCGTGGTTTGAATTCATAATTCCTCCCAATGAAATGAAACATGACTTCGGTTGATTGATAAGGTTGACATAATGAAGAGTAATGAATAAATGGGATAAATTTTTTACATGTTTCACCAGCGATGGAATGTTTAATATAGAATTTGAAAATTTGTTGGAGAATTAGTGAAAATAAATCAAAATGAGGCATCGGAACCAGACATTCAGATTCTAAGGAGCTATCAGAGGAATTTAAGAAGAGATGAGAAAAAAAAGGGTCCATTTCACGAATATTTAACTATTGAATAATATTCAATAAAGTGAATAAAAATTATTCGCTTCTCATTATTGGATTTTTTCTCTTCGTTAGGCTATTTGTGACTTTTTTTGTAAAATTAAGATTGACAATGAAAAGGAAGGTAATAACCAGAAGTCGTTACAGAAGCCATAATCATACACTTTGCCTTCCAGTTAACATGACTTCTCATTTCACTATTCGTTTTAGGCGAAGGTGTTAACGAAGTTGGCAACCCCTTTATAATTTGTATGGTGACCGCTTGCTAAAAATTGGGACAAGTCAGATTAATTTAGTATTAATTTAGCTTTTATGACTGAGTCAGGTAAGTACATTCTATAACAAGTGGAAGAATATGTTTTGCTTGCTACTTCTATTGTATTTATTGCGTCTCGCGCTTTTCTCCCCTCCACCGATTGGAGACTAATTTCACACAGGCGTATAGATTCTCCAAGTTAAAAGCACGTAACAATTTAGTTTTGTTTTCAGACTGTATAATCGATTGAACGATGGGACATCGATTTAAAACTTATAAATTATTTCTTTACACTGTTATATGGACCCGTGTGGTGACCGGGAATGACAGAATAGTACCATTGTAGCTCATGCATGTTGTAAGAGGCGACTAAAATGAGTACCCAGCGTCTGGGGGTATAGCCGGGCACCCTGCCCCTGGGGATTATATCAGGGGACCTCAGGGACTTGCCTTCCTTGGTAAGTACGGGCATCATGAGCCCGAGGCACCGTAATGATCTTTTTCTTTCCCATGGGGTTTACTGTCTTTGGAAAACACTGGTGACACACTCCCGGGATACCCTAGCAATCCTTCTCTATTTTCGACCCTCCTTCTTGTCAACCACTTCTTATATTTTTTCAACTTCACGTCTAGACCACAGTTTAATCTTGTTTGGCGCAGCATAGCCATATCTGGCTCTTGCGCCAATAAACTTTACATTCACTCACTCACTCTACTGTTATATGTTGTGAGCAGTATTCTGTGTTATTTTGATTTGAAAATTTTTCGAAAAAGGTAATCTTAAAGGATTAATACGTTCCGAAATCCGACAACTACTATTTCATCCCGTCAGCTTTGTCAAAGAATTCAACTCATCAGATCAGATAAATAATCTTTTTGATTATTCATGTATAGGAATTTGTAGAGTTATGTTATTGATAAGCATGGAGGTGTAAGTTAAATTTATTTCTTAGATAACATTGTTTTTTCTATATGTTTTATATATACGAGAGTTGTTCAAAAAATTCCGCGTTAGGTATGAGAAATGGTAATATGTAACTCAGCTATGATACTAGCATTTTTCCAGTGTTCGTTTTTCCTTTTTCTATGAAGTCCATAAAAATGATACCCTTTGCATCTCAGAAAATTGCCGACATAATTTTTCTAGTTGTCTTACCCTTCTTTGGAATGGATTCATTGAAAGCAACCCATTATATTTACTCTCAGTTGGTTTCTGTCTGGTATTTAATGATGAATCTAGGTCTCATCTCTTAACATGACGGAAAATGACTACTCGACGTGGCAGCAATCAAAACTAACTTATGAATCATTATCAAATTTGTTTTGTCCCCGAATAACAAATTGTAGCGCACTAGAAACATCTTCTTGCTTTAGCAGCGCCATCTGTCTTCAAACACAGATACTTTTTGAACCATTCATGCACATACGTAAGTTCTTAGTCTACGTTTTTATAACCCCTAATTAAATTATATCTAAATAAGTCTTTATTCAGTTGAAATTTTTGAAAATTTGTAAATCACCACTACAAGCAGAGTTTTCCTTAGACACACTAGATGGCAGCACGGCCTGTAACTATTGATTGCGTATGCCCCCGACGCAAGAAACTCGCCTCTGTACATCTAACTAAGACAACTGCATATAAATCATGACTAGTGATATCCCGGATTTGACGCACGTGTGGACGAGGGATCGTTACATTTTTCTCTCCGCCCCTCAACTCGAGATAACCGATGATTCAAATGGAAACTTTTCCCAGCAAAACTTAATTCAACAGGGAGGGAATGAATATCAATTGCAGTAATGACCACAAAAGTAACCTTCTCTACAAAATATCAATGTTTCTCTTCGTATAATCTCGATGATACTGAAAAGGGAGTATGCAGCGACTCTCTTCGACAACAACGCCATAAGTTAAAACGCCTTGTAAACTAGCCCGAATGAGATGTCTTTTTCAGCCTGGTTGGTATAGACGCAGCAAAAAAAAAAATGGGACCAGTCAACATTTTTCTTCGGATCCACTGGACCTGGATTCGAAACAGCTACCGACATCCAAGGCCAAACAAACTCTCTCCCCCATCACGGGGTAAGAAGACATCTTGCACCGAAACAGATAGACTGTTTATTTACCGCTGCCCATTTCGACCCTATACAAAAATCAGTTAACTTCAATTAAAGTGCGTTATTATTTTGAACCGCGTTCAGATGACGAGGTCAGCACCTCAGGTGTCAGTCCAACCCCTCCACACACACATACACATTCATGTAACGCCAATGAGAGAACATTGAACACCGATAAGCTTAACATATATCTTTATATAACGGGTCATGAATTGGAACAAGATTTGAACCTGTGGGTCGTCTGAGACATTGACAACCACGAATTCGATACTAAGACCTTTTAACCAAGTTTTGGTGAATTAGTTACAATCATTTTAATAGTCGGAGGCTGTACTGCAGTACCGTAATCTCCTAATATTAATCATTATATTAAATTATCACCCATTATCAATGGGGAAAATCGTAAAATGTTTTAAAGGTATAAATTAGATAAAGAAAATAACGTTTCATTCTAAAAAAATTAATGTTTTGCTATTTTTTTTAAAAAAGATTTTGCGTTTCCTCTTCTAATCGTCTATTCTTAAACATCGTTACGATTTATCCGATCCTTAATTTTTTTTCTTTTGGACTTAAAGAATGACAGCATTACTGACGGTCAAAATCCATCACAAACACAGAATTATTTTCCAAACATCTCAATATATTTTGATTTACTATTCCCGAACATGAAAAATTATCGCTAAGAATGCAGAAAACGCGATAAATAAATATTTTACGATCTCTTGTCACGTGTAATATGAGATTTTTTTTTAAAAGGAAATTTGAAACACAGAAAAAAAATAGGGGGGAAGCAGTTATGGCGACAATATCAAAATTGGGGCATCTCTCGATGTTTAAAGTGAATCCATAAAAGCGAATTGCTGTTGGAGCTGTTTTTGGTAGCACTTGGATATGATTCGCACTTTTTGCGCAACAATATGAAACAATGGAAGTATATTTACAACACACACCTCTATCTAAGTGTTGCTTCACAACAGGTAATAAAAAGCATTCGAGAACACAGGTTTAAAAATTAGACTTGATCGAAGTTCACGGAAAAAGTAAAAATTTTGGAAAAAAAAAAAATCTGGAAACAAATACGTTAATGAGGAGAAATTTTATTTGTGTGTTTTATAACTATCTATGAAATTTTCGATTTAATGGTAGAAAAATAGTAGAATCAAAACATAAAAGCTTCATAAACAATGTTATAAAAACTGTCTTAAGTGAGGTGTGGTTGCAGGAATAGGATGCCAGTTCGAGTATCGACCTCGTCATTTATGCGTGGTTCAAAGTGACGGTTATGGACTGGAGTTAGTAGACCTTATATCGGGTGTAATAGGCAGTCGGAAAAGGTTCAATTGTACAAAAAAATTAGCGTTTCGCTAGATATCTCTGACTTCAAACATAAAAAAGTCTAATGAAGCATATATTCGACCTTTTCACAAATTCAATGTCTTTCGGGAATTTTTAAATTATTATTCATGACTATCAGATATATTTTCTTCCTTAAGGGTGCCAAAAATAAATATGTGAGATGTAAGAGAAAATATAAAGAGGGAAAAAATGTGGTCTCAAGTGCTTTAAAAATCAATTTCTAATTTTTGATTTTTTTCATTTCATATTTTATAAGAATTTATATACACATGTATAAGTTACAAGATATCAAACTCCTCTTCATATGTTTTATTTAATTCCAATGAAGGTGGGGTTTAACTAAAAAAAATTGTATTCTAAAAGAAAACTTTTCGTAAGACAAACATTATGTTACTAAAATTGATAGCCCGCTGCCTCACGCTGGACAATCTCTGGAATATTTCACATTAAAGAAAAAGAGGTACTTGTCTGTTATAGCGGCGCTTATCAAATTATGATTACAACAAATTGTCGCCAAATTCGTAAGGATTATATTTTGATACAGCCTACTTGGCGATATTTCTTAGTCGCTTGGCGATTAATCATCGGGCCCCGTTATAATAGACAAGTACCGAAAAAAATATTGAAAAATACTAACATTTTCATGGCCACTGTAGTCTAATAGAGATGGTTAAGAACTCGCAACGGGCGTTGTTTTGTCGAATCGTGGGTTCGGGACCTGATGCCACTAAAGACCCACCCGTGTAGAAGGGCTGATGCGCATTAAAACTTTCGGGTGTCCACGTAGTCCCGTTGGAGTGGTGTGGACGTTTAGAGAGGATGGTGCCAGCTCTGATATCGTCCTCATCATTTGACCGAGGTTCATAATTACGAGGTCCGTCACCAAAAAGCCTCATGTTCCTACTAAGCGTGACATTAATAAAACAATCAATAAAAGAAAAATCCCAACATTTTCATTGTTTCGTAAAGGATTAAAAAGTTCTTCGCTTTCAGAAAGTTATTTATTAGAATTTATTGAAGTATTTTTTTTTCATCTATCCGTGCTCACATTTATTCAAAGTTCCTATAGGCAAAAAAAAAAAAAGGAAAAAAAAATGGTAATAATTTCTCAAACCTTTACATCAAGTCCTAAACACTCCGAAATACTGAAGAGGATTACATCTGCCAAAGACATCGGAGAAAGTGACGTAAGAACACCGGCTTAAATATTTGTCAGCTCCGCGGATTAAAATAACGGACGTAAACAACTTGTTCCCCCGAATTACAGGCATTACGTAAACATTCTACAAAATCCGCTATCTCTTTGAAACTAAACCTTCTCTGGCAAGTCTTGAAATGTGTGTTTCTCTTAGTTCAAAGTCTAGAAAGTTCGGAAACGATTAATATTATTTAAAATGGAGTCATTGCTTTTGTTTATATGATTATCAATTACGATATGTTTCTTTTATTTTAATTTTTTCCCTATTCATATCTTTACAGTTAGTTTTCCCCTTATTATTATGCATAGTTATTCTTTATTTCACATGTCTCTTTTGGTAACGTTAAATATAAACATTTACAAACAAAATTTGGAAGCTGATGCATTAAATACCCGGATTGGCACCATTTAGGCAGGGGGAGAGGACGTCTTACGTGTCAAGTATTTTGCATGACTGTTGCTAGGTTAGATCTATTTCTCACACATATAAAATTGCCAAAAAAAAAAAAAAAAAAAATAGAAATTACGTCTAGATATATATTGCACCTTATTTTATATATGTATGTGATTGCGATTATTTGTTAATGTCACTGTGAAAAGCAAAACGAGAGCTATTGGTGATGGATCTCGTCTTTTTGAACATTGGTCAAGTGACGAGGACAACACCTGAGCTGGTATCTTCCTCTCCAAACTTACCCTGGGCACCCTAGAGATTTTTTCCATGGGGTTTACTGTCTTTGGTAAACACGGGTGACGCACAGCCGGGATACCCTCGCGATCCTTCTCTGTTTTCGACCCTCCTTCTTGTCAACCAATTGTCTTTTTTCAATTTTTTCACGTCTAGACCACAATTAAATCTTGTTTGGCGCAGCATAGCCACATCTGGCTCTTGCGACAATAACCTTTACATTCACTCACCCTCACTCACTCCTCTCCAAACTTCCACGCCACATCTTCGGAAGGAATTTGAACCTCGACACCATGGGTCTATTTAATCTTAGTAAGAAACTATTTTAATTTTTTTCAAAATTTGTTGTAATTTCTTATACAGTTTGTTTAATGGATTAATCGAATTCGAGAAAACATGTATACTTCACTTTCATCGTTGACATAACAAAATATTATGGTAGTTATTTTTTTCTTTTTTGCACTTGGTTCACTTGACTGGGATTTAAAATTACGAGGTATTTCATCAACAGTCTTCGTGTTATTTTTAAGTGTGACGTTAATAAATAGTCAACCAATCGGTATGGATATGAAGCTGTTACACCTGGATTGATTCCATTTGAAGATGGAGGAGGGTTCCCTCTATATGCCAAATATTGTGCCTGTCAATTGCCATGTTAGACCAAATTACAGTATATATTATGCTAAGTGGGGAACTAAATTTGACATTTTTGGACATATGTTTTATCTAAGTCAGAAAAATTACAGCACTGAAATGTGAATTTGGACTTTTAACTGTCATTTTTGATGATTTTTTTCATAGCAGTCTTATTAAATTGATAAAATTATAAATAGAGAAGAAAAACTATTTCAATTTTTTTAGCTTAGATGTAGTGTACATCTGGTCACCAAGTTCGGTTTCTATTTAGCCAAAACATGTGTTTCCTTTTGACCTAACATGACATTTAACATAAAACGCCTCATCTCCAAAGGAAATGCAAGATTTCGAGAATGTACTGCACAAGTTCCTTTATTTTCATAATTTGAAAAGGCGTCACTTTATCAAAAACATGTGCTCATGAAATTGTCATGGAATTGACGAAAGCATGAAATGTACTTTCATATTCAATTTCAATATTTATAGTGCATTAGAATTCAAAAGCTGCATTCCTAATGAGAGCGTTTTTCTCTCTGTGAATAATGGAATGGAAAAAAAGAACCCAAATATGCAGGGACATTTATTGGTCTGGTATAACCAACGATGTCTGAAAAATGTGTGGTTTTGCAGAAGCAGGAAATTAAGGCTCAACATTTTTCCACAAAACTACAAATTGTGCTGCGTATAAAGAGCAAAATTTGTCTCTCTGCACTTTTTCCTTTTCTTTCTTCTACGTAATATTACAGCAGTTGCTCTTTTAAAGTTGAAATGTCTTTCAAAGAGCGTTAAAAGTTTCCGAAAAGAATAAAATTTTGTGAAAGTAGGTGAAAAAAATGAAGACTAGATAGAGAGAGAGAAAGAGGATTAGAAAACGCTTCAACAGTACTTGGTAGGAAAACAAAGGAAGATTCTTTCCATTCTCAAGACTAAAAAATATTTTAATTAAATTTACTTAATGGTAAAAGTTTCTTTTTTCTCTCTCCTGCCTGTCTCATTTATTTTTAGTTCTAATACAATAGAAGTTTTAATAAACTATGTACAAAAACTCAGGTTACTATTAACTTTGCAGTTATCCCATGAAAGAGCTGCTACAACAGTAGCAATACACGCATATATATATATATATATATATATATATTCATTCTATTTTACAATTCTAATGTTTAAATGCATAAATTGAAATGAATGCTTTTAAAATAATATGTTTCGTTTCATTAGTTTTTTAGATTAGCAAGAACTGAATCTCAATAAAAAATATTATTGGTATTTTTGGTTTAGTAAAAATTAAGATTGGCTGTGATATTGTTAAACTGGATAAAGGGCACAGAATTGAGTTGTGCTTCCTTCGTTTCGAAGACATTTATATTTCTTAATCAGTTGTTTATGGTCTGATTTCAGATTCTTTATTATCTGATTTTGCTTTTTTACCTATTTACAATTACTCGAATGTTATGCCAATGAATCCTTACGGATTATTCCCGAAGAAGTAAATTGAGAAATAAATCGAAATATGTGTCAAAACCAAAACATTATCTTTTCCATCGAGACGAGTCTACGATTATCGATGGAATTTTGATATGTATGTTTTTAAATATTTCTTAAATTTTCTGCCAGTTCTTTATAGCGTATAACATATTGGCCCCATAAGTCTAAAAGGGTTGAAGTACCTCGAATGTTTTGATGCTTACCTTTGAAGGACAAAAAATATGTTTCATACGAATGAGCATAAGTAATTTGCATAATACCCTACGAAATAATTATACATACTACAGTTTTTTACAGACATAGCAGTCGGAGTAAATTATAAATATTCAATTTTCGTAATTTGTGTGGATTTCTTATGCTTCTAGGTCTTCAGTTGTTGGAATTGAAGATACCCTTGACCAAGTCCAGGACCTGTCGTTTACTCGACCCGCTAACATGACGAGCAACCAAATGAATGGAAGTGATGTAATCGCAAACTGATGCTGATAGACGTCTTAATATTGTCCAAAGAATCAGTTGTTCATTTGAAAACGAGAATTCAATATCAAGAAGATTTGTGTCCAGGTTATCCATGGCAAACCGTTTTTAAGAACGCTTTTCACATGAAGGATGATGCATATTACTGATCAACATGCCTCAATAATATTTGCTATTACAGCGCTCAAACGTCTTCACGCTAAGACGTAGTGTGTATCCTTCTTAATCGGCGACATTGGACAAGAGTACCCCTTGCTGTCCTGGATTTCTGTACTTTTCACAAACTGTCCTCATCGGAAGGATTCGGGTCAATCTAGAAAGAACAATTTAATGGTAATTTGATGGAGGTAGGGAGAAATCGTAGTTCGGACTGGACTTTTTCTGGGCAGTCACACTAAACTGCATGATCTCTGGAGGAACTCTGAATGCTGTGAAATACCGGTGCGAGATCTGTGCTCCACGTGTTTACACTATAGGCTGAAGTTATGGGTAATGAATTCATTCTAATGCAAGATAATGCCCTACTTCACACAACTAAGCTTGTTAAATGTTTAAAAAAACTATTTCTTTTAGTTGCTTGTACCTCATTTAGAATTTTAATTTAAAATTTAGAAACTTTTTCTTATACGTAGTCAATATTTCGGACATTTTGTTGAATTTGACTTCAAATTCTGCATGTTATTAAAAAAGAAACATTTTGGAAAAATACTAGAAGGTTTGTTTTATAGAATTTAACGAATATAGGTGCTCAATGTACAAAAATACATACTAACATCGCAAATAACTATAATTAAGTATTTTATAAAAATTTCAAATAATTTCCACAGCTTTTTATGATACAAGGGGGTGGGGGGCAAAGATATTTTTAAGTGGATGATCCGCTAAATGCGCAAATTACATGAAAGCGTTACTTCAAGCAATTTCTTTACAAGCCTTAAGTTACAAAGCATTCCATCAAGTATTTCTCTAGCAATTAATGATTTGTACAAAATGTTGCTTAAGTTTTTACACACCAGTGTATATATGTCCTCGTATGTAAGCAAAGACAAAAGTTGCCTTGTATAAAGGTACAAATCTAAGGCTTATATCATATAATAAGCAATATATTATGCTAAAGATTGTGATGTTGATAATTGTATTGCTAATTTAACTATAAAACATCGGTTACCTTTAGAAAGATCTACTAATTATAAATACAATATCAATAAAGATACTAATAGCATTAATTTCAAAACTACTGATAGGATAAAAATATAATGAAATAAATGTATATTCACAACATAATTTCAAAAAGATTTTATAATAGAATATATAGATAAAGATCCTATAACCATGCAATTATCTGCCAATATTACTACAGTAAAATGATGAATAAAAATTTAAAAAAATAGAGAATAAAAATTTAAAAAAATAGAAAATAAAAATTATGATAGATAAATTATGCACTTTATAAGAAAATTAATTTTCAAATTAATAAAATTAAGTATCCATATATATTTTAATACATAATTTCATAAAGATTTAATGAAACATAGAACAGGTACTATATTGATTTTGATACATATATTAATATAAGCAAGTTAATTATAACGATCAATTTCACAAGAAACTGTAAATAAACTGAAAAAGACATTAATTATTAAATATAGTTTAGGCATATAATTAAATTCGAAACAAAAATATACGCTTAATCCATGGTCATGATTTTGAAGGTCATTTTAATCCATCGTTTAGTTCTGTAATTAATCTTGTTCTTAAAGAAAATTACATTAAATTGAACGATAAAAAATATAAAAAAAATTAAAGGGACACTGAAACGCGGATGAGTTAGCAATAACTTAGACAATATTTATTTCAATTTTCATGAACAAAAATATATAGATAAAAGTAATTTTATTATTCATAAATGTATTGAAGGCCTTGTCATTTTTAATTATTATAAGAATTCTGAAGAAAGCCCTAATCTATCTTTCTTTACTATATATACTTAAATTTAATTCAAATGTATGATTTAAAAAGGCTAGATTAAGACTAGAAATTGTAAAAAAAATAGTTTTCAGTAAAATAAATGGAAAGAAAGACTCTTAAAGATTTTAAGTTCATAAAGTTCACTACTGGAATATTAATATACATACATACATACATACACACACACACATATAAATATATATATATATGAAGAAATCTTGTTATTAGTTTTATATTGCGTATTAATAATTTAGTTACAAAAAGTTCTGAAAAAGATTTTAACTTTTAGAAGATTTATGATAAATGCAAAAAATATGAATATTCAATTAAAGTGTTAAAACTCATTTACAGCTTGATAAATATAATAATTTATTTTTTGTCTTGATGATTAAATTATGTTGCACATTCTAGGGATATTTCAATTGTAAAATATTTTTGACAAAGAGGTTGTTTTGTTTTTAAGAAACCTCTTTTTCTTAAAAAAGTACTTTATATGAAATACTCCTCTTACATTCAAGAGATGACGATATTAGTTACATTATAATTGATTATTATTTTGTATAGTTTTTCCTTAACTTAAAATGTGAAATTACTTTTTAATTTGAAAAAAAAACAGGTAATTTTATAATTTTAACACTTTGTATTATTCTAAAAGAATTTTTCATATCTCTAATATTAAGTCCACAATAAGCCAAAGGGCTCTATTTTCGAAACTTTGGTTATGATGAAACTTCGTTATTACAAAAAATATTAATTATATTAATATTAAGTTAGAAAAATATTAATTATATTAATATTAAGTTAGAAAAATATATTTATATTAATCATTTATACCTCTTAGAATTTTGAAAGAGTGAATATTAGCTGAGTGGTAAGTATTTTATTTCATTTTTACTTTAAATAAGTTAAAATTATATTTCTTTAAATGGTACTCATCTTTCCAAAAGTAACTTGAAACTTGTTTGTATCTTTGTTCAGTTAAATTTTGGTGCTAACTATTTTTGTTTTTGAGTTATTTGTTGAGTGGAATTATTTGGATCCATGAGACATTTTAACCGTGCATTTCTGTCTAAAGCCAGAAACAGCTATCTAAATTATTTTACTTCTTTTTTTGAATTACCTTGTCTTCTTTAATAGGTATTTAGGATCTGCACTAAAATTAAGTAATTTCAGATTTACTTATATATGTAGAGATAAAATTTATATATACTTATGTTTTAAGAAGATATAAAAATTTATTCTGTTTAAGAAAATCACAATTCTTTTTTCTGTTGACAACGTTGACCGGTATTCTGTATTATAACTAGGAACTTGTGTATCAATCAGAGATTCAATTATATTTTATATCTTAAATGCGTTTATATTTCTTTTTATTGAGAAATGTATTTAATAATCGGATTCACAATAAATATTCATCTATGCTTCGAAAATTTCAAGAAAAAAAAATCGAGTTTGTCAACATTGCTAAGTGGCTACCGATTTTTTTTTTACCGATAAGAGAACAGCATGACAACAACGAAGAAGATACACCTGCAGAAAATATTCACTTTTTCTTCTTTTACAGTTGAAGCACTTTACGTTCTTATTTTTTTACACTCTCCGTCATTTTTTTTTCTTTTCTTCTTTCGCACTCGTCTTTCGTTAAGTCGTGACGTCAGACAGAGATAAAAATAATTACTTTTTCCACGGGAGTAAGGGAAGAATTTTTCAGTTCTTTTCTTTTATTATTGTTTTTGTTTTTACTCCCGTTAGTAAGTAGGTGATGACAGGTTGAAAAAAAAATACATGGTTTTATTTATTCTTTTTCCGTTGTTATTGTTTACGCAGCATTTTTTCTCCTTTATAAAAATACGATAAATAATTCAGAAGTAGACATTTGCGTCTGAAAACAAGATAGTACAATTACACGAAACGAGGAGGTTTGAGAAATTGAAACTCACTTTGTACAGGATAAGCCGAAAGACACTTTTTGTAGTTTTAAACGAAACATTTGTTACGGTTTCTCACACGCGTATTTCCCTTCAACTAACTTTCGGAATCGCTTTTCTTTGATATTTGATACAAGAACATCCAAAAGAAAGAACCATTATACAAAAAAATGATCCATATTAGTTGAGAAGAAATGTAGTGAATGGAAGAAGAGGAAAAACAGAGGAATTCAAAGAAGTGAGAGAATGTGTCGACAGTGCTACTGATATTAGATTAAAGGGAAGAAGTTATTCACAGCGCGGTTAAATGATTCGGATCTCACAACAAAAATAAAGTATAAAATAAATATTTTGAATTGGCAAATAAGTAGACAGTATTATTTCACAATTAGATAAAATCGGATTGAGTGAACTGCTCCTCATATTTAATTTATGAAGATTATTCAAGGATTTGGAAGACCTGGTTAAAGATTTAGTTTGTTCTTTATTGAGGAATCATGTCTTCCACCGTCAACGACATGAAATGGTCACACATTGATCGGAATTTTTTTGGAAAACACAAGATATTTTAGATGATCGTCAATGCCCAGTTTGCAAATACGATCTGTTTCCATACATTTTTCCACAACAACTTGCTATATCCTACGAATTTCTTGCAGGATGTTGGTCTTGAGTTTGTGACATTGGTCTATTCGCAGTTTCTCTTCACTAGCCTTGGGGACTTTTAATTGAGATTGATTGCTTTTGCTAAATAACCTTTGCCCAACCAAAAATGAAACGTGAATATGTAGATAGAAAGCAGGTAGAAATGAAGTGAAGCGGGAGAGTTAGGAAATATATAAACTCCGGCTGAAAGTCGCGATAGAGAAGTTGAAGGAGAAGATATAGAGAGGCTGAAGGAGAAGTGGAAAGAAAGGCTGAAGGAGGAGTTGAAAAGAGAGGTTGAAATAGGCGATAGGATTAAAGGCGTAGTATTTTAAGAGATTTAGTGTTCCAGATTGCTACATTTGTTGTGGAGTTTGAGTTGCAGTCGAAGAAGGCTTAGTGGTAAGAGTCTGTTAGATTACTATTGTTGGGTTGAATTAGGTTAGTAGAAATCTTCCCCGGGAGAGCATAAATAATTGTTGTTATACTTAACTAAGTTAATAAATTCCGTAAATATTGTTCTAGTGTCTCCTTGATTGACTTATTGTGTCTTAGTGTTTAATCATTGAATTTAGCTATGGCACAAGAGGCAGCCCGGAACGGGCAGGCGTCACAAGTTGAGCTAAGGTACCCCTGCAGAAAAGAAATCTGGTAAAGCGAAAGAAACAATCCCAAGTTCTAAAGAACTTCGTCGAATCGATTTCTTTGTGAAAGATACTTCGCGAAACGTTTTACTAACGCTAATATCACAGGCCAAGAACAAGGTTCGGCCAACTACTTTTAGGAATGTCCAGATCACAAAAGTTATAGCCTTTGCAGACCAGATAGCAAACTCAATATTTGCAGGTGCAATTCTGTTCACAGAGTAACATCAAATAATCGGTTTGATTGTTTCTTTTTAAGGTTTATTTGGTTTTATTAATATCGCACTAGAAGAAACACGGGGGATATTGATGACGGATCTCGTAATTTTGAACCTACGTCAAGTGATGAGGACGACTTCTGAACTAGTACCTACCTTTCCTAACTTCCACACCACCTCAACAAGAGGACTTTGAGCCCCAAGAGATTTAAAGGGCATCAGCCTCTTTTATTTAATATCCTTATATACATGCTGACATTTACACACAAAAAAAAAAAAAAACATAACAGAATTGTTTAAATTTTGTTCGATGGTATGAATGGAATTGTTTTTTTTTCCTGATAGTATATTTCATCATATTAAGTACGAGTGAAAATATTATGATCTATATTAATATTGTACATTCTTCATTTTCGAAACTGTTCAGATTGGTAAGTACTCCCAAACATAGAATTAATTGGCTATATATATCTTTCTAAAAATATCTATAGATAATTAGATAAAATTTATTTTTTAATCTACTCGTAGCAAATCATCATTTTA
Source organism: Nephila pilipes (assembly GCA_019974015.1). Lineage (NCBI taxonomy): Eukaryota > Metazoa > Arthropoda > Arachnida > Araneae > Nephilidae > Nephila > Nephila pilipes. The sequence continues at coordinate 10,383 of BMAW01109207.1, read as the reverse complement.
CGAATTAATCACTTCCAGTTGAAGGTCCGAGGAAAATTGCTCTATGATACAGTGCAATGGATTTTGAAATGCTCGTTGGGAAATGTCTATATCGAAAAATGTTGTTGAAACTTGTATATTTATTTCAGTTATTACGCAGCTTAATTCAATTTATTGTTGATTTGTTTTCACGTGAAAATGATTGTTTGCACTCGAAGTATTATTTTTCGCTGTCATAGAATCAGATGAAACAAGCGCGAGAAATTTTTTCCAGTACATTTTTCACAGTGTAATTTGTACCATGATTTTTGGAACATAATGCCTCATACAAACTATTCTAGAATAAGTAAATAAATAGAAAGAAAAGAAAACCTTTTGTTTTAAAAAAAGTGTTCTTTCCGCTGTTGGTTGGTGTAAGTTTCATTAAATGACAGGATACCTAGAGAACACTATTTACACTAATTTATTGTTATTAATTTAAATATTTAATATGTGATATTTACAATAATATAAAGTGCTAGTTGCATTTACATTTTTCATAAAATGGGGCATTTTAAGTCTACAATGGAAAGAGAATTACAATGTCCTTGGACATAACATTCTATTCGAACATTTAGGGGATATTCGGCGTCTCCTCTCTTGGGACTTTTTGTGTGGAATGAAATTGTCATCGCTTCTTCCGTTGGTAATCTTTTCATTTCGTTGGATAGCTGAATTGATAATCTCAGCTATTAGTCACTGAGCACCCCAACCGAGAAAAGGAATGAAAACTACAAATCGTAGCATCTGGTCAGGGTGTGCTTTTGGTTCCCAGGAGACCAGCTCTATCAGGTCAAGGCTTGACCTCAAAGTCAACGGAAAATTTGAAAAACGGAAATATTATTTGACCTTTCACAAGATTCCAGTGGTTTGTAATGAGGATCTTGCCCGAATGAAAGACGGATCTTTAACAAATCATTAATAAAGTGTGGTCACCGCATTTTAAATTTTTTTTTCATGAAATAATTATTTCATCTATAACTGTTCGTTTTTTTAGATAAAATTAATACATATCAGCTGAAAGATTGCGGAAGTAACCTATATTTCAATACTCTTATTCTCACAAAGGTTTCCGAGTAAAAAAATTATAATTTTTATTTTGTAGGAGACTTTATTAATTATGCAAATTGTATTTATATTAATTCCAGCTAATTTTAGATGAAAACGTGTTATTTGATATGCATGTATTCGGTCAGAATACGATAAATAAGTCTAATTCACAAAGTAAAGTAACCAGTCTCTCAAAATAATATATTTCAACATTATTGTTAGCAAAACTTTATTTACAAACACATTCTATTATCCCAGCGTCTAGACAATTTTCAAACCTAAATTAAAATTATATTTATTTTCCATTCGTCACCATTTCCGAGCAACTAATCCTGAAACTATTAAAAGTAAATCATGGACATTTTTTTAAACATTAAAAATTACAGATGAACTTAAACATATAAATTTCTACATGAATATAACTAATTTCTATTTATTTAACAAACTGTTCGATTCATTCAGAAATGACGCAAATGTTTCATTGCAAAATGGAAGTTAATCGTTATGTTACGTCGTTAAAAGGCTTTTAAAAAGTTCATTTACAAACAGTATGGTGTAAAATATATCTTTTGGTTTCATATTTCAAAATTCAAATAAAATTAAAATTATTGAGTCTTTATCTAACCATGTAGGATATAATTGATACCGTTAGAGTTTGGAAGTTGTTAATATGTACTTTATACCTATTTAATATGCAGATTGTCTTATTTGTTGCTTTCAAGTGAGGAATCACCTAGAAAATAAAAGTTTTCAGTTCTGTACTGGATAATGCGCATATTAACGCATTATCGAATCGTTAAAGTGTAAACACTTACTTCTCTATTCCCCCTCTTCCCTCCCTTCATAATCATCAATCGAGCTGCGGGTACGAATCCTGATTCTTTTGGAATCTCGACGTGTAGCGAGGCTGATTTACGTTAAATCTGTCGTAGATCAAAGTCCTCCCGTTCGTGTGGTTTGGAAATTACGAAAGGGTGGTGCCCGTTAAGGTGTCATTCTTGTCGTTTGATCTCTTTCAAAATGATGAGGTCCGTCGCCAATAGCTACCGTGTTGCTTCTAAGTGCAACGTTTATAAGCAATCACATCATAATCAATTAGATTCTGTGTAATTCAAAGGGTCACAAATCTTTATTATTGAATTAACAAATAAACATAATTATATATACTTAATGATTTACCTTAAAAATAATTTAATTTTCTAATGTTTCCCTTTCTTTAACTCACAGTAAAGAGTTCATTCCTATTTTCTGAAACAATTCTAAACTATTCTCAAATTTATGCGATCATGTGCTCGTAAAATCTGCTAAATCAACTTTTCCCACGGTTGCAGACCAGTAGGGATAATCTCTTCTAGACTGGATGGCTTTACCAAAGTATCTGAAAAATCCCTTCATTCAATAGCACGTGATTGCCATATGATCTAAAGAAATCCTTCCATATGAATTCGAATCTAGGTAAAATTCTCTCTCTTTCCACTGTAGCCAAGAAGGCGAAGCTACGTCTTAGGTTTCTTCATGCTCACTAAGTTAACTTCTCTCTGTTACTCATTACTAGTCTCTCATCAAAAGGAATGAACATGCTTTGTTCAGAAATGGTGTTCTGTTTACAGCAGCCAGGACTTATTAATGCCCCTGTTTGTTGATTGATTCGATCAAATTCATTCCTTAAAAACTGAAATAGAAATAAAAAAAAATATGGTACACCAATTGTTAGTATACTTTGTTCATAACCTGCTGAACATTATATGAGATTATTTGTAATTTTAAAGAACAAAAGTGGAGAGTGATTTTCGATTAGCACTGCCTAATATTGCCAAGTCGTTTGTATGAGTATTAATTTAAAGGGGAGGGGATGTTGCTGCTTACGAGCAAAGATCTCTTTTTTCACTTTAACGTAAATTAAATTTTAAGTTACGTGGTGCAAATTAACTGGGTAGTATGAGAAATGAAACCATTTTACGCACTTGAAGGATACGGCCCAGTGTGTGAGTAAACTCTTTAGATAGTGTGCAAATTTGTCTGATTTCTTCACTTTATCGCAACATATCCATGAATAAAATATTTTATATTAATACAACCATATACTTTTTGTAGATATCCATTGCATCTATAAAAAAGGTGTAGATTTCTAAAGAACCTATTGCAAGTTAAGTGAAGAAGTAGTAATTGCGTGACGACATTTAAGTGATCAGACGAGTGACATTTAAGTGAGTTTTATGTTGAAGCAGATCATATTAGGCTGAGTTAAACTAAAAACATTTTCGCTCATTTTTGTAGAAAAAAAATTGGAAATATTTTATTATTTTTTAAATTAAAATCTATCACAATTAATTCTATTTTCGTAGATTCTACATTTCCAGGGAAGTTTACAGGGAAAACATAATAAATTTATCATTGGTGTTCCTAAATTAATGGATTCACTGATCATTTTCATCAACGTAATTGAATCGTTGAAATTAGGTAGGAATATCTATTAATGTTAGATAAAAATATTGTGAACAATAAAAAAAAAGGAATAAATTATGTAGTATTTTTCGAACTCATTTTGATGTGAAATTTATGTCACCTATTTTTTCTAATTTTTTTTTTCTAAATTATTTTAATTCTTTTTTCCTAATTTCATAATATATTTAAAACACGGACACTTATTACCTCGCTCTATCATTACATTTATTTCTTTTCATATTAGTAAAATTGTGAAATTTAATGAAATTGTAAAGATGTACGTAAAGATTTGTTTCAATAAATTATAGTGTATCAGTAACAAAAAAGAGGGGTATTTATTTATTTTTCTGATATGGAATTATTAAAAATAATATTAAGAAAAAGTACTGAAATGTACGAGCACTACATCAAAAAACATTTCTCATATTCGCTGAAAGAGGAGCTACTGAATGTAGCGCCATCTATTAGCAATAGATTCAAACTTTTCGATCTCTGATATATATTGCCTAATTAAATCAATTACGCACTTTTATTATTAAGTACATTGAAATATTTGTGATTGCCATCTTTTAATACATCGGGCATTTTCTTTTTCATGAAACATTTTTCTTATCAATTTTTTTGCAGTATTTAAGTCCGATTGAAGAGATAAAATATTTATTTAGAGAACTTTGTTGTACCTTTCATGCTCTTTTTGGACAGTGTGATAAAGCTTCTTTGCTAAATGAATCGTATACTAAATTTTATTCATATCATTGCTGACGTATGTTTGCATTCACTTCGTCTCATGGCATGAAATTATGTTTTCTTCTTAAAATATAAAGAGATAATTTTTTATTACTTAATTACGATATTTAACTATTTACGAACAAAATGTTTGTGCCAAGTTGTTTAGTAATCTTTTAATTCGAAAATTAATTAAATTTAGATAAAATATACTTCTAAATTGCAAATTTCGAAATATGGGATAAAAAATACTTTTGAGACGCTTAATTTTTTTTTTTTTTTTTTTTTTTTTAAAAAAATGATAAAAAAGTAAAAAAAAAAAAAAATTTTAAATTGTTTGTGTCCAAACTCAAATTGAATTGTGTTAAGCTTATTGAACGAGATACGGAAGCTCAGCAAAGGTCATTATCCCGCTTAAAAATTTATTTTTTACGAATTAAAGTAATTTTATCAAGTATCAGTATTTTTATCAAAATCAATTCACTATATCAAAAGTATTTTTCAACTTCTATAAATAAGCTCAAAGCATTTTTTATTCATTATTGTTTCATCCAAAAGCTCTCGTAAAGTGCTAATGTATCGGGGATCTATTTCATTACATTCCGGAGATTAATTCTATGGGATATTATTTTTCGCAGGTTCACACACACGATATATTACAGATCATTTATTCTATTACAAGTATAGCAATATATTACTTTTCTTTATTTCAGTGGTCATTATTGATATTAATTGAACAATCGATAAGTTCACAATTAAAAGATAAGACTTCAGATAAATACTAACATAGTATGTTAATATTCTTCAAGTTATGAATATTCAGGATGATTCGTTATTAATACTACCCGAATTCAAATTTAGAATGAAAACCAAAATTCTCACAAACTTACACAGTCTCGACTAATCACAGAGACTGGGGCTAATGTGAATGTTTCAACTCCTACCGATATGCGCTCACTCCAAATGGTCCTTCATCACCGCCGCTCTTCTATCGATATTAAGTCACGCTCTCTACAATGCGCCGACTACTCACAACTAACGTTCAGTATTCAAATCCTCGTCGCTTATACGTGTATCTCTTCAAGTCTGCTGAATTCAATCTAATGTGCGTAAATCACGTTTCATTTGATTACAAAGGAATTGGAAAATTCAAATAAGAACAGGAACTAGATGTTAGTTGGATTGAAAATCACGAATAGATCAACATTACAATACTATAAAATATGTTATCCTGTAAATTAAATTTACACAAAAGGCTTGAAGTTTGATGATCACAGTTCTGATTATCCGGAAGCTCAGAATCTCCTACCTTCAGGTTTTTTTTTTTTTTTTTTTGTCCAATGAGATATAATATCTATACTTAACATGTTCCCCAAATTTCAAAATATTTCCTTTAATAAAAATATTCCCACAGGCTTAAACTAATTTGTTTTTGGTTTGTTATTAGTAAAGAACTCTTCAGAGATGATCCAGTCGATGCTAAATTCTTTTATCGGAATTGAGAGTTTACTAACTTGTTCATTCAAAAACAAAATCTGTATTCCAGAACCCAAAGTAAAATCAATTGCTTATGGATCGTATAAAAATCTTACTAGCCAGTCTATGTATTACTTTTGGTGACTTGATACAGTAATTCTATAGGGAGACTGAACCAAGTATAGTAGACAAAATTAGCAGTTTTTTGTTCCACCCTGCAAGTTCATCAGAGTAATTCCTCTCCATGTTACATTAATAATATGCATCCTATTATTATTAATGAAAACAATTCAATTGTTTCGCTTTTGTTGCAATGATAAAAAAAAAATACATTCTACTAACGGAAATAAGCGTGTTAACTTTGATGCTTCCTTTCAATTCATTTTGAAGAAATCGAGCAATTGTTGAGTTTACATCACATGATTGTTACAGTTTGATAACCATGGCTCAAATTCTGATGGCATATGATCTTTAGATTCATGTAATAATATGTATAAAGAGATTATTGTTCACCTTGCCAGTTCTATTACCGGCATGGGGATGCATTACTTTTGTGGTAGCGGTGGTGGTCATGGTAGTGGGAGAGTTATTGTGAAACAAATTATTACGGTCGATATTGTTTGATTGAATGCTTCCAAAATAAATATTATTACAATGATTGTTATTCTGATATTTAAGATAAATGTTTTTGATAGTTAAATGAAATGGAGTAATACCTGTTATGATATTTAGAGTATCTGCAGGAGGTGTACGATGCTCTCTAGTATTTTAAGCAAATAAATACGCTATATGGAATTCAGTTTAATTTTTTTTGTTGGGAGTTGAATAAGCCACCCCTCTCCACCATAAGTCCATTGTAATCATATACCACGTTTCAAGAATATTGTTGTCCAGTTACGAATTAAATTTGGCGTTTTTATGGAAATGAGTCGATAACTTATACCTTCTTTCTTTAAAGTAATTAATATGAGGGGAGCAGGAGACCAAATTAATAGATATTAAACTTAAATATTTTTTATGATTAACGATTTAGAGAATAATTATTAATTTTAAAAATTCGGTTTTTCTTGAACATGGAACCTCAAGATAACGGCAAAAAATTTTCAATTCATATTTTCAGTTGAAAAGGGTAAGCCTTCACAAAAGATCATCTGTTTTAGAACAACCACAAAAGGTCGTCTCTAATCACTTTTCAAAATAAAATGTGAAATTCACATGACTTGTTTAATTTAAGTTGATATCTTCCGACCGATTCACAATAGTTTCAGTTTGAATAATTATCACTTCATTGAAATATTAGTGTTAAGAATAAAATAAAAAAAAAAATAATACGTATATTTATTTTATTTTCATTTTACGACAACAATTAATATATTTAGCTTGAAATATATTCCATTTTATAATTTCTCATTTACTTTAAATTTGGTATCTGAAAAAAATATTATTTAATTTGTTATTAATCTGGTTTATGACTCAGTATTTCCTTTTCTGGTTAGTTTTATTGAAACTATACTGATCTTCAGGAAAAGCAAGTATTAAACATCTCTCCTTATTTATATTTAGAATCGGATTAATACAGATGCTCCATATGATCGGCGAAAGCACTGACACCTGTGAATAACCTTAGGAAATAGAATATTCAAAAAAAAAACACTTTGGCTATTATAATTTATTCGGTGATCAATAATATATGGAAACATGAAACTCTTGGGAAATGATGCGGAGATCATTTCAAAGTTTCATGTTTTCCATAATGATAAAAAAATATGAAATCATAACGAAAAATTAATATTATCAAAAGCATTTGCATATCTATTAATGTTAATTAAGAATGGCTTTTAATTTAAAAAAATTCTGTAGGAATATAAGTACCTTCAAGGATGATCGATACTTTCATGTAAAAAGCTTTTTAGAGTATTCATTTCAAAGTTTGCTCTTAATCCTGAATAGACCTCATGTTCCTTCTAAGGGGGATGTTAATAAGCAAACAAAGCTAATCTTCAACTTGGAACTATAAAACAGATATTTAGATAAATGCAATAAACTATAAAGTTTGCAGAGATCTGTACACTTTATTACATAATTTCATAAAAAAAAAGTAAGTAAAAGGGGCAAAAAATATTTTCTGAGCAGAAAGTATGCAGGACAAGCACAAAACAATAAAGAGACTAATTTACAAGAAAAAATAAGACGGATCTCTAATAATATCACGAGTACTACTTGCAAAGTACTTCGTAATTCTAAACTATGATCAGGTTATGAGGTCATCACTTGAGATGGCTCTTCATTTTCCTAACTTTCACGCCACCCCAACCTGAAGGCTTTGATCCACGACAAATTTAACTTACATCAGCCCCGCCACACGATGAGTCTTTAGTAGCACTAGGATTCGAACTCGCGACTTAACGAAACGACTCTGCCCCCGATCTCGATGCTGTGGCTAATTCACCATTTAAAAAATGTCTTAATATTTTAATTTTCAAACTAAAAAGTGGAAAAACGAAATCTATCCTTTACATAACTTAACATAATTTAAGTTCGTAACTCACAATTATATTTTTCCGAAATAATAGTTGAGAGTGAATGAATGATAGAAGAGTTTAATGGCTCAAAAACTAGATGTGGCTGTGCTGCATCCAATCATGTGTAATTGTAATCTAGGCATTTCAAAAAATAAAAATAAAAGATTTTAAAAAAATTAGTCGATAAAAAGGAGGATCGAAAATAGGGAAGGATCACTAGGGTATCCGGGGGCACGCCACTTGTGTATACCACAAACAATGTTTTGTTTGGTTTTATTAACATCACACTAGAAACAACACGAGGACTAGTGGTGACGAACATCGTAATTTTGAACCTCAGTCCAATGAAAAAGGACAATACTTGAACTGGCACCTCCTTCTCCTAGCTTCCACCCCAACGGGAGAACTTTGAGCTTCGACAGATTTAACGTGCATCAGCCTCGGCTCAATGCGGGTCTTTAAAGGCATCAACGCTTGAGCCCGCTACTCGACGAAAACCACCTTCAGCTTATTGTTATAGCATTCGATGTCGTACATAGCTCCCACCGCATAAAAGAGTATCGATCATTACACCCGTAACATTGTATGTACACTCATATGTCACTGACACACGTAATCGAAGCATTTGTTTAGGTATACCAAAATCCAGAGCAAGTCTAAATAAAAGTATTTGTGAGTATTTTAAAAATATTTTAGCTTTACGGCATTCTTTTTTCTGTTCTTCTCGCATGCCCACTTAATACAGACCAAGCTGTGTTGGATATTATGATATCGTAAATAACGATCAATGTCCTATGCATCGGTATTTCCGATACTGCAATATACTTACAGTGTAAAAGCTACTTTCCTGTTTAATATTTTGGAGGTATTCAGTTCTCCGAAAATAAATTACGAAAGTTTGGCAATTTAAGCCTCGATTGGCTGTTCGTCAACATCGCTTTCAGAAGTAACATGAGGACTATGGGAGACAGACCTTGTTATTTTCAGCCTCGGTTAAGTGACGAGGACGGCAAATGAGCTGGCACTCTACTCTTCTAAGCTGTACACCATCCCAACAAGAGGACATGGTATCCGAAAGGTTTTAATGTGTTTCAGATCCTACTTCACAATGCATCTTTAATGGCATAAGGTTTCGAGCCCATGACACAACGGAAACATTACCATCCACGAGCTCGCGACCAGGTCACTTGGCTGAAGTGGGCGCATCTAATCCTAGGATAAAGATTTAAGTAAATAAATGATTGGTCTAAAACTGATATGGTGATTGTGTGAAAATATATTTTATCTGTGGCTATATGTAATTTTAAACATAAATTTCATATTAGGCAGTGAAATGAATCTTTCCGGTTTTTCTAAATAAAACAAAAGTTCGGGTCGAATTTCTTTTCTTTTCGTTATACGAAAGAAATGAGTAATGGAGAGTCCATACAAGCATTAACGATCTTATTTACCTCGAGCTAAATTTAGAAACGAGAAAACCTCGTGCTATAAATAGAAAGCTTTGATTTACTTAAGCACGGAACATTGGGTTCTTCTTTTTGTTTAGCTTCCCTTTTAACGGAAAAAAGTCTAAGGTTATTCGGACCAATGGTTACTCTTTTCTTTAAATTGAAAGTATTCATAAAGTAAAAGGGTTTCCTAGCATTTATATATTATTAGCACTTTTTCATTTCAAAAGTATTAATCAAATAATAAATAACACACAATAAACTTCTATTCCAACCAGCATAACTATTGTGTGTAATGCGAAAAATGCTTAATACTAAGCGTGATTTTAAGTAAAGACCTTTTTTTAAATATGGCAACTGCAGCACTACTGCAGCCATTCCACTCAGTTGCACTTAGTAGCTATATCGGCTGGTAAATCACAGTCGCCATCATGAAAGCATTCGTCCAAATTCACGTTTGCTTATGGGTATTTAAAATGCCCTCTTACAATTTAAAATAACACCAATTGTGGAACATGTGCTATTATTTCTTTCCTGCAAGCAAAAGGCGTGAAAGCTGTCAAAATTCATCAGCAAATTAATGAAGTGCATAGAGAAAACACTATGAGCGATGGGATGGTAAAAAAAAAGGATGAAATAATTTTAAAATGGGGATGAAGGCATTAAAATTTAAAAAAGGGAAGCTCAAGAAAACAACT
>BMAW01109203.1:0-15586 GCA_019974015.1 Nephila pilipes | reverse complement strand
TGTGTGTGTGTGTGTATGTGTGTGTGTCTAATTTTATTTATTTCTTATAAAAATAGTTCTTAAGAACGTTGAATAATTTTCTTCGGGCATTGATATTGTTTTGACACTGTTTTGTAGTTAACGTCGTTATCTTTTGTTTAATAATTTCGCTTATAGCGGTTGAATACATATTAACACAGTGATTAAAAATGACTGTCTTAAAGACAGTCATTTTTACTCACTGTGTTAATATGTTGCTATAATTATGTAATTTTTTAAATTTATTTAAAATATAATGATCATTTTCTGATTTTATTATAAATTAATTTTTTTTTTTATTCTTGATATGTTATAAATTTTTTGGCTTTTTTTTTTCTGGAATTGCTAGTTTATTTTCTCTTTAAATGATTTTATAAAGAATACTTTACTTGATCTAAACTGTATCTTTGGCTTTATTACCGCTTTTTAATAATATAATGCTGATAGGGATACTTTGACCTTTCATTCTGGAATAACCCAGCATTTAATCGTATGTTGCAACATTTATATTTCTTATTACTAATTGTCATTTTACAGCCAATATTTAATAATTTTTTTTTATCATAGTATTGATAGCAAATATGTTCATAATTATTTATGAACTGTATCTGTGGCGGTCGCGAAACGGCAGCGCAGATTCGAACCCTGGACCAAGGGGTCCGAAAATGACGGGCCTACCAATCAAGCCGAAAAGATATCTCATCGGGCTGGTTGAGTAAGGCCTTTTAATCAGTGGCGCTGATGTAGAAGGAAGTCGCTACACACTCCCCCTCCAGTATCATCGCAGCGTGATGATACGGAATGGAGATAAACGTGCACCAATTTATTGAGAAGGTCTTTTTGTCAGAAGGCGCCGAAACGTGCGCCATTTTGTTCAGAAGGCGCCGAAGCGTGCGCCAGAACGGAATATCACTAGTAGTGAGTCGCACGCGCTTGTCTTAAGACACACAGAGACAAGCGTTTTTGCATCGGAACATATGCAAACACCGTGCTGCCACCTAGTGCTCAAGCCCTGAGTCACCACTAACGGCGATCGTCGGGGCATATGCAATCAGTAGGTACAGGCAGTCGTGCTGCCATCTAGTGTTCTTGTCCGGGGTCACCACTTGTGGCGGTCGCGAAACGGCAGCGTAGATTCGAACCCTGGACCAAGGGATCCGAAGGCGACGGGCCTACCAACCAGGCCGAAAAGATATCTTTTGGGGCTGGTTGAGTAAGGCCTTTTAATCAGTGGCGCTGATGTAGAAGGAAGTCGCTACATATCTACACACCCTGCCATACATATCCATTTTTTAATTCTGCTTTAAATTTTCATATTTCATCAATTTCGTATTTCAATATCATATTTCATCAATGTACCCCACTGGCCATGAAATTTGCAGCACTAGGAAGGAATGATTTGAGGAATGTCAAAATCACATGAAATGAAGAAGGATGTGGAAATGGTTAGTATTCTGCGTATTTATATAGATGATATAGAAGGGAGAAATGACTACACCTAAGAAACTACATATAAGAAAATGAATGTAGAGAATTTTTCATTCGGAAAGCGCCTTATAATGTTGGAGTTAGCAAAGAATATCGTGCCATGCCACGAATAAGAAGAAGAAAGGTTTACTAGCAAGTGTTGAATTTCGATAGAAGCAGGATCGTTGCCTGTCGAAAATGTGGATAACGTTTCTGTGATATTGCCTGCGGCACTGGTCGAATTCCAACCTCTGTTGAGCCCGAATATGGAATCAATGGGTTACTGAGGGTCATACTGGACGCCATGCAGGATTTCCACACCTCCCATGACTAACACCCGACAGTACGGACACATTGTGCTATTGTCCTTGCAAAATCGTACGGCCTACCACATCACGGATCATTAATCAGGAAATGGGAATGTTTGAAGCATACCCAATATCCGTTCATTCGGTTCGACGACATTTTCAGCAGTGTCGAATGTCAGTACGGCGACTATTACTTCGTTTTCCTTGGACAATACAGTAGAGAGAGAGAGAGAGACGGCGACTTTGGATACAGGAGTGGCACAGTATCGATTTTCACACGAGTCCCGGTTCTGCGTGCTGGGTTCTGATGGCCGTATACGTGTCAGGAGGCTCAGAGGAGACCGTTCTTCCCCTGCTTGCATTCTATATTGGCATAGAGACCTGTACTTTTTGTGATGATTTTGGTAGCCATTGGGTACACAGCAAGGGCATATCTATTTCGGATCAACTGTAATTTGAAAGCAGGTCTTACATCCTTTACAGCTTACGTCCAGTAGTGATGCCCTATCTTCGAGGCTTGTCACGCACCATCTTCTTAGAAAACAATGCAAGACCACATGATGAACGTCGGTCTCTCTGACTGCACAGTCTAGATCAGGGCTTCTTAAACTTTTCTCATTCACGACCCCATTTATGATTGCGAGTTTCTTGACGACCCCATACAAACCTTGACGACCTCATACATGAATCATTGTTTAGCTGCAGGTTGAACGTGTGTACGCGCGCGCATTCCTCCCTTTGATTGTGTGTGATATTTAGAGGTGGCGGTCAGAGTGGGAAGTCAGCGGCGCGCGGTTTATTCAACGTGTATGATACCGACAAACGCACTAACAATGTATAGCCACAGTATAATAATAGCGATTATCGATCGTTTACTGCTGTCGGTGGAGATAGCTCAAAACCTTCAACAAATGCGCGTGTCTAGACGCTGCAAGTCCACTGTATTCCACCAACTCTAGTGATGTTATAAAATGGTATATATAAATATTTGACATTAAAATCTCTCGCAACCGCAGAATTTTGCTACGCGACCCCATTTGGGGTCGCGATCCATAGTTTAAGAAGCCCTGGTCTAGATCTGTCATCCACTGAAAATATCCTGTCATGTGTTTATGAAAGATTGCTCTTTATCCATCGTCTTTTACACTTACTCTTGCAAAATATTTATTCGTTTCTCCTTCAACGCGTTCAAATACCTACTCGTTTTCACAGATTGACCTCTTCCGTACTTAATTTTTCTGAATTTCGTTTTGTCTTATTCAAAAATTATTCCACGTCCTCCGAGTTGCAAGCTATTATTAATTATATCTATCCTAGCGAACTCCTCGACAAAATATATACTAATCGATGACATTATATATATTCATCTCACTTATACATCTATCGAACCCAAGTGATGTTATTTGAAGAGAATTGCGCATACTTTGATGGTTATGAGAAATCCACGAGTCTCTATCCAAGCATTCTGACAAAATAAAGAGAATTTTTTCCGCTGTTTCTATAAACACCATTCATATTCATTGGTTGTTCATTTCCTTTCAGACGATCACGTGCTGTCACCATGTTCTAGATATCCATAGGTGGATACAATTAAACCAGCTGTCATGCACAATTCAGTGATTTGACATTTTATTTTCGCTTAAAAAATCATTACAAATTTTGCTGCACATTCATTCTCTTCTTTCAATCTCATACTAGTAGCCATCATTGATTCTTAGATTTGAAAGAACGCGTGTGAAAGATTTCTGAAGAAAAATGCACATACTGCTTAGACGTATGCAGACAAAATAATGATCCGTGCTGTTATTCTCGCAAATGGCAAAAATTTCTGTCATGAAACGAAAACGCACAAGAACCTAAAGCTTTGGGATAAAAAAAAAGTTACAGATTCAAAACACGCGCAATTAGCTCCGAATTAATGGAGAAACAATAACGGTCCTAGAAAAGGAGAATGAGAAAATCTAGGGTTGCCGTGCATAAGCCGCTATACTGAAATAGAAATTCATGGATTGCCACGTTTAGCGATTTATCTTCAAATTATCTTCCGTATCCTACAGATGAGCTAAGTTACATTTTAACTCTATCAATAGTTTTGAAATTAATGCTCAGAATATCTTATATTGATTCATATGATTCATGTGATTGTATTAATATTCATTGTATGTTTCTAAAGGTAATCCATATTTAATAGCAAAATTGGTAATAAAGTGTTACTAATGTAGTCACTAATCTGCTACTTAATGTATTGGTTATTATTTGAAATTATTAGTTTAAGACATGAATATATATTTTCAGACATGATAATTCTTATTATTTTACCTTTTCTTTTCTTCAAATTTCCAGTAATTATATGTTATTGATTATCATCGATATATTACTTGCCATCTTTGGATTTACAACTTAATGCACGAGTATTCTATCAATTTTTAATTTTAGTGTAAATAAAAATATCCGTCCATTTTCTTATTGTTCTCTTGAAAACTTTTTTTTATTTTAATGTTTGAAGTAAAGTGAGAAGCCCATGCCACTTAAAACGTTATTAAAGGTGATTTTATTAAAATAATTATTCATAAAACTTAGTGTAAAATATTCATTACCATAATTACTTTTATTATTCATTTTAACGTTATAATTATCGACAAAATAAATATCTTAAGTAATATATAAACATTGAGTTTTTCCACATTATTTTTTTATATAAAAATCTTGTAAGTTACTTATTTCCTAAGTTCAGATGTAACCAGTTTATTATTTTTAATATTATATACATTTTTAAATTGATAATTAATTAAATATTATTATTCTCTAATAGTTTCTTTATCTAAAAACTATAAAGTTGAAAGTACTATAAAGACTCTAGAACTTTTAATATATATTCTTAAAATGAAAATCTCTAGATATTCTATTACATCCAACATCATTATAGGTGTAATTTTTATTTTGATATAAATATTTCCGTTGTTTATTTGTTTAATTATCTGAGTAATAATCGTATTAAAGTACAATGCATTAAATCAATAAGGATATAATATGTTGTAGTAGCTAATATTGTGATTTTCCAGCCAAAATCTCTTTTTTTTTATTAACTAAGCATAATTTTAACTATAAGCTTACAAAATAACGTAAATTAAAATGTCTTGTTTAAATTTCACGATTATTTATTAAATAAAAATTTACCTGTCACGTTCAAGCTTATTAACCCTGATATTATTATTAATACTGTACTTTTTTTAACATAGGCTATCCACGAACCTTTTCTTCTCTAACATCTGTGTTTCCTTTTTGATTTTATGTTTAAGTTTCCAACTTTTTTTCAACCAAATGGGTTACGCAAATTTAGATAAACATTAGAAACGTAGTGAATAGATATAATCAAATCATATAAAATCATCAGAGAAAGATAGTGGGTACATAGAAAGGTTACGGTAATGGATAGATTGTAGTAATTGAAAAGTAACAAAAGTGAGAAGACTTTGCATAGTGCTTGAAAGTTATTTACGTGCTTGTGTAATCTTTAAGGATTCGGACCTGAAGCTGTCTGGTCGAAAATTCTCTATTGTTAATTTACTCGCAACTTATCCCGGTAAGAGTTATCTTTAATATTTTATACGTGTTTTTTTGTATCGACATAGAGACATTTAATATTTTATACGTATTTTTTTTTTGAATCGACAGTGAACTAGTAAAGAGTATTCCCCTTTTAAAAACAATAAATAAGGCTTTTAAAAAAGTAATTGACTACTTTTTTGAATTGTGTTTGTGTGCCTATATTAATTACTTCATCTGTACTTCGAATTAAGTTGAGCGTTAGAATTGCAATTTGATTAATATTTAAGATGACCGAGGACTTAGGTAATAGAGGAACACCACAGATTTATATTATGCACTTGGTTTACATTTTTTTTATATTTCATTGAATAAAGGAAAGTAAGAACTTCAAGAATAAAAATTTGGAATTTTCCTCATATTGTTCACTATTTAACATAGTATATAACCTATTATTACATTTCCATAAAGTAATGTGAAATTGCTATTTTTATATGCGTGGTCATGTATTTTATTTTGAAAATTACGACAATCAAATAGTTTCTTTTCTGAGCAGTCATTGTACTGTTGTAGAATATTTTTATCAGTAAAAAAAGAAAGTAGACAGAATAGGACGATGCACGAGTCAGTAAGGAAGAAGGAAAGGTAAAAAAAAAAACTGAATAAAACTTTTTAGAACTAACAAAATCAAAAAAAATATATATATATATATACAACCAGCTCCTTTAAGAAAAGAAATTACTCCAGAATAAGACCTCGGGCTACGAGATGAAATGCAGAAGCCCTGACCACTAGGCAACAGTCAGTTGAAGAGAAAATGGTAAAGGTGGAAAAAAACGATGAAATCTGAGGAAGACAGGCGAAAAGTGATTAGATTGAAAATTTGGTGTTTTCAGGACTAAATATTGCCAGCTCTGGTGTCGTCCTTGTCACTTTACCATGGTTCAAAATTACGAGGTCCGTCGTCAATAGCCCTCGTGTTGCTTCTAGTGCAACGTTAATAAAAAACTAAACTAAACTTGAGTGGCAATTATTCTCAAGCATGGTAATTGGGGTAGGAGGGTTAAACTTTCATTTTGGTAGGCCTTTTTGGTTCTCTCTTCTAATGGTTGGTGGGATAGGAAAAGGAGAATTAAAGCTAAAGAGGTTTTTGAGGCAAATTGTAAAATGCGGGGTGTGGAAAATACCGCAGTTGAAATAATTGGGTTAGAAGTCACATGGCTTAGTGCACTATATTTAATAATGGTTTTCATTCCACTTAAGGCATTTTGGGAAGCGAATACCTATTTCGCAGAATGAGTGGCATCTGTAACCCTGGCTAGGGATTTGCTTTTGCAGAGGGGTATAATTTTCCTTTTGATGTAGCCAATACGATTAAATGAGAAAACTTCTATGTTCTTGGAGTTGAATGAAGAAGAATTGGATGAGTACTTTATGACTGCCTTTATGATTTTTAAGGATGTGGCAAGTTTTAATTTTGCTTCCTCAGGAGTTAACTCGTTAATGTTTGTGGTTTGCTTAATGTCAATGGGGAGGCTGCGGATAGTTAATTTAGCTAATTTATCTTTGGGAGATCCAAATAAGTGTGAACTTCTATTTTATTTTTATTAGTATGACGTCACTGCCTGATGTCATGCATTTCCTTATGTAGTTAGGTTCGATGGTGGAGAGGCAAAGTTTCCGGTTGGAAACACTAATTTTGCCTAAAATTTTCCATTGGTGAAATTGTGCTTTTCATTTATGGGAGCATCTGGGCCCCAAATGTTGCTTGGTATTATAAAGGGAGTCTTAGGTTTAGTGTTAAGTGGTGGTTTAGAGTTAATGAAGATTACAATGAAGGGGGATTGGAGTTTTGTTGGGGTGTCATTATGGGTAGTGGGGAGATCTGCACAAATATTCTTACGGGTATTCTTGTTATTATTGTTTTCGTAGTTTCTTATCTTCTCGATTTTTTATTCGAATCCTTCATCATCCTTAAATAAGCGGGAGAGGGAGAAGAATTGAGGCAGGATCCATTTTAGTAAGGATCCGAGGGGGAAAATCTAAAGCTCGCTAATCATTGTGCCGCCCAGGCGACCACCTAATGAAAATGCAGCAGAAGTACTGAAATCGTTTGGAGAAAAAGGAGCTGAGAAAGACCGACAAGGGGAAATAAAGAATTAACCTGGCGAGGTAGGTTCTGGCCAATGGAAGATTGTTTTTGTTTGAATTGGAATTTTCGCAGTTGGAATGTGTATATGATTTCCAAAGCTCCTTTAAAATGATTCACTTAACGTTTGAATAACTTCCTTTAAAATAAATTGTGTTATTTTTGGATAGTGGCAATCTTCATGTCTAGAACTTGCCATTAGTTGAACGAATGCACTTTTACTATTTTGGAATAAGTGAGGGAAGAATACTAATATTAGCATCTTTAAATATGCTTGCTTTGCGAATCTGAATTAACTGTACAGTGTTACAGTGCATTAGAATTTTAGAATTTTATAGATTATATCATGAAGTTTGGATACTTCGAATACGGATTTCGGAGAGGGAGAAATTTCCATCTTGTCCAATTCCTTCAAATGCTTGGCCAAGAAAAAAACAATCAGGTTCAAATGTTAAATATTAACAGATTCTGAAATGATCTTCAATTGGAATTCAGTGATGTTAGTAGTAATATAAAATCAAGAACTTACTTAATCAATTATATATGTGGTATTTATTGATTCAGTCATGTTCGTTCTTGTTTAATCTAAAGAAATGTAAGGTAATCAGAGTTGTTTTCCCACAATGTGGAAATAGCTGGAGAAAGGTCAGTCAGACAATAATCGATGGAGAGCCAAAGCATGTTCCCCAGAGAGATTAAAGCGTCAAATGTGCTATTTAATATAGATGATGAGGGCAAATGTCTTAAAAATTAATATGTTTTTACCAAGTATCAAACACCAGTACAATTACTTAAAGTAGTATAGATGTTCATATATTTTTACTCAAAATTATAAATGTCTTTTATATTTCTCATTTGATTGACTAACATAATAAAAAAATTGTTATCATAATTTACATATTTATCATATAAGTTAGTAAGAGCCTTACTCAAATTATTAAACTTTTCATTCTTAATACATATAGACTTATCACACATACTTCACCTTATAATCTGACAAGAATACCAGTAACATCTTCTAACTAAAACACAAAATTTAAGGCAAAAAATAAGAGTAAGCTAGTGTTCCAGTTACCATAACGTAACAAAGTATAAATTGTCTAGTTATTTCAATAATATGTATTTTTAAAATGCACATACTAACGTAGACATGATAAAAAAGTATCATAAATGCCAATATCATTATCGTATAATACAAATGCACAAAATATTTTAACATTTAATAGTCCATTACAAAATTTAAACTCACATACTTTTAAATTTTTTTCGTGATCATTATCAAATGAGTTAGGTATTCGAAAAGGAGCATCAATGTTTTATACAAGTAATCGATTGATCTCTAACAATAATATTGATATCATAAAAATACACCAAAAAGAAAGACGAATCATAAAACATGCTTATTTGTCCATCATTCAAATGCAAAATTCATAATCACAATTATACAATATTATTTTCGTAGAGAGGAATCTGGAAAGAAAGAAACGTTCAGTAAAGGATTTGTAGGAAAGTTCAAAATACTAAACAGTAAAAATAAAAAAAATAAGCGAAATTAAACTTTCTGATCAGTTAGAAAAAATATATTAAATGTACACACCATCTCTTATTAATCATAAAAATTCAAGAAGGAGAGCATAGTGTAAAAGTAATTTAAAAAATATTAAAAATATAGCAGTAATTAAATATAACAATCAGAATTAAATCAAATTACAAAAAATATATCAATAAAGAAATTTAATAATAAAAAGAAATCAGAATAAAAAATAAATTGTCCGTAATTCAAATACGGTCGTTAATTGGTGCATATAGAGAATGTCTGAAATTGAAGCTGTCAATAAAAATGAGTTTTCAATTACAAAATGTTACTTAAGCATTATCATTTAAATTTTCAATACCCATGCATTATTCATAAAAATATCTGTAGAGTTAAATTCGTTAACCTAAAATAACAATTTATAAATGTGTCATTACATAATAATGGCATATTTATGAATGACAATATACATATAGGTTATTTTGTCATAACGATTTAAAGTAAAATCTGATTTATATGTAAAGAAGAATGTTCGTTTAAAAAACACTCAACCATCGCAGTTTCCCTACCGAAGTTTTGAAACCAATGCAGGACAATAGCTGACTTAAATGAATGATCAAAACCGAAGCATTATACTTTTGAAATATATTTTAATAGATTATCAAAGAACTAAATAAATTTTATCTTTTCAATTTTCAAACGAGAATACGAAGGCGGTTGATTATTTTAATAATTAATTTTGCTCTTGGAGTTAATAGAAGAGATATTGGCATTGACTATCATAGTTTTCAGCCATGGTTAAGTGACGGGGACAAAAATTGACACGAAATCCTTCTTTCTAAATTTCCACACCACATCCCCGAGAATATTGCAAGCCTTGATAGATTTAACAAACGTATAATTTCCCTGTACACCAAACCTTTATTGACATCAGGACTCTAACGAACTACTCAACTTAAGCAATACTGGCCTCCAGAACATGAAAATAACCAATCGCTTACCAGGTTCATAAATCTTACTAAGAACTGAAAATATAGAAATTAGTTTCAATGGAATATCACATAACAGTACATTTTTGTGTTTAGAAATCTTCATCTCCGATGATATATAATTCTCAAATAAAAAGATTTAAGAAAAGCATTTGGGATTCTTTTCAAACTTTCCTTTTATAAATTATGTTCATGTGTTCGTTTTTAAGAAAAATATATAATATGTTTATCTATGTTTTTATAGGAATTTGTTATTCAACTTTTTTTTCGGAGGTTTAACAACGTAATATTACTGCATTTGGTGCATAAAACACTATTTCATTCCCTGTTCTCACCGTGTGGTTATGGTTGCTGTACTGCAATCATATAATTACACCAATATTAATGGAGTATACTTATCGGTGAAATAAATAAACTTATAATTCAAACTTAAGAAGCAATGATAGAACTTCAAAC
This sequence comes from Nephila pilipes, assembly GCA_019974015.1. Taxonomy (NCBI): domain Eukaryota; kingdom Metazoa; phylum Arthropoda; class Arachnida; order Araneae; family Nephilidae; genus Nephila; species Nephila pilipes. Next base: position 5,119 of record BMAW01109203.1, on the reverse strand, counting down.
AAAATTAAAGTTATTTTACTAAATTTTTTGCAATAGCACGATATTCTAATTTTAACCCCAGAATTCGATTGGCTTAATAACATTGACACAGAAGCAACGAATCGCAATTTTAGCGAAGGACCTAGTGTTTTTAAGGCCCAATCAATAGTCTTATACATGACATAAAAATGAATAATCGTAAGTTCTACATTACGTCAATGGGGGATACATTTGTAACCAGATGATCATTGCCATTGGTTCATAGCCCGCTTTGTTGCAGTCGAGTCCTGTTGCCAAAAGATAACGCTATGCAGTAGGGCTGATGCAACTTAAATTTCCCGGAACTCAAAGTACTTACGTTGGAATTGTGTGAAATTTGAAGTTTATGTATCGTACTTGTCACTTGATTGTAGTTTCAAATTACGAGGTATTTTTCCAATAACCATTTTGCTGCTTTTAAGTGTGATGTTAATTAACGAATCAATAATTTTTTCAAGTAAGAACTTTGAACATCAACGTGCATGACTTCGCTGCTCATTAATGTTTGTTAGGATAAAATTGAAATCTCGGTTCCAGAAACTTCCTTCTATGAATCAGTTTACCTATGCCTCTGAAGAATCTTAAAAATAGTTATGAGAAAACTGTCTTCTAGGAGATTATTTTAAGGAGAGCATTCTTCATATTTTTCTTAAATATAATCATAATTAAAAATATATATAACTTCATCACAAATTTTATAATATTAAAATAATTTTGCTAACACAAAAGTTGTTATTCGATCATAATGTTATTTTTCGAATTATTCTTAGCAATTTAACAATTCTGAATGCTAGTTCCTCAGTTTCATCAAGACAGGGAATGTGTTTTGTGCATATCAATGAACATGGAGTTTAATTTACCTTACAGGTCAGTAATAACTGATTTTGTCGTTTGTAATTATTATCAAGTGATGAAGGTAATTTTTAAAGTTCGGTAGGGTAGCCTGTCAGAACTCGTGTTAAATATGCGTTTAATGAGATAAACCTGGATCGTACCACGCATAGCTTTAATTAAAATGTAAGTTTCTGGACGATTTAGCTTTTGTTCTATTATCAATACCTTACATGCGAATTAAATAATTTTATACAAAATTAGGAAAACATTGAATTTAAAGAATTTTAAACTAGAATGCTTTTGGACATTTGATGGTGAAATTAAATATGAATATAGGTGTTTTCGAACATAAATACTAATGAAAAAAATAGAATCTTTAGTTTTAAAAATTGCGTAAAGTGCCAATCTTCCAAAATTCGTTCTATATATAGGTGCGCTTGTTTCATTAACAAACTGATTGTAATATGCTCTTAGGGACCTAGATTTAAGACGTCTTAGTTGCTGAATACGTGTTATATATACAACTTTTTCATTTTCTGAATTTCGAGAAATATTAAACACATTTTTCATGTTAAAAATAACTGATGATATAATTTTGTGAGTGAATTCGAATCAAACAACAGAAGTCTGTCATATATTTAAACTCACAACTGGATAGTAAGATGATATTTATTTTAAATCAACTGAATGAAAACTGCATTGATTTATCAAATATTTAAATACATATTAACATATTTCAGAATACATAAAGAACTCTTGGCTCTAAGAAACCCCTGAAAGTGAATTATCATCATCTGATACATCATATTCAGCTACACCAGCATCATTACCAAAACCACTCTCATCTTAAATTATTCATCCGTCATGACATCCAAGCCAGCCTTTACAATTATTAATTTGCTCCCACCCGCGCGTTCCACGACTTTTTTTTCACCATATAGCTGAGGCTTACTGTGTATTAAATCATTAAGATTTCAGTTTAGAGGAATTGAGTTCTTTGTTAATATCTATAATACTATGATACCTTTCCAGATCTTCCTATTCTCGGGACCGAAATGCTTGCATGAAACGATTCTTCATATACATAAACATATAGTAATTTATTTATGCATCGTCTTATGCCTGGGTTCAAAAACTTATTTCTTAAATTTCATTCTAATAAATTCGTAAATAGCTACAAGTTCGCATAGTTTTTAAGGAATTTCAAGCAGTTTTGAGCATTTCCTTTTACTTTTATTCGCGGACACTTGTCTGAAATTAGAAATTTAATAAAAATTAGCTGTTAATGAACCTTAGTCTATAATAAAATTATGTTACTTAATTATTTTGAATCTTCGCAGCATTCTTTATTTTAAAATGTTTGGTAATATGTTGGTTTCTTTTGCAGCTATGTTATTAAGAAAACTATTATTATAATAAGAGCAACAGAATACAAATTGCTAAAATATTTCATTTTTTAGGGCCGCCAGAAAATTTATATAAAAAAAAAGAATTCGCTATAAAATGTTATTATATAAAAATTAAAAATTGTAAAGTAATCAAAACTTTTTGAGTTATTAATAGTTTTCGCTCATTTTTTTTTTAATATTGCTTTAATTAATCTATGAGCATTTTAAATTTAAAGCTACATATTCTATAACAATTTCTACGCTATTCTAAACAAATAAAATAAATAATTAAAATAGTCCTCTATTTTTCAGGAATGTTTTTATTACTTTTTCTACTTTAAATCTGAAAATGGTGTTTTTTAAAAGTTTTTTAGACACTTAAAGTTAAATAAATGCTATGGAAAAAGTTATTAATATTGGAGATAAGTTTGAATTTCCCGCAGAGCAATTTTTTTCTCTAACAGAATCAGGATGCATTGTCAAAAAAGTGTTGAGAAAGTTCTAAAAGTGTCTAAATACCATGAAATTTCCTCTTATTGAACAGTAAAGTACAATTATAACAATTTAATAATTATTGGAATTTCAAATATAATTTTCACTGCAAAAACGTCTCATTCAGAAAAACAAATTTGAAAAGAATTCAGTGAAGTTTTTGAAAGTATTTTGTGTTCTTTCATACAAAAATACACTATCTGGTTGTAAAATAATTTTGATTTAAGGAATTTTTTCGTTGATGATAGGTTTACTACTCACAGTATTTTTGTTAAATCAGAATTCTTTGTAATGCTTTGATTGAAGGCAAATGAATAAATGAGATGATGAAAAATATTCCGAGACTTTTAATACCAAAATAACGCTAGATCTCTGAAAAACCATGATTTAAATAACTTTTGTGGCTAATGTTAGCTAACTATTTAAAGTACTTTTCTTTCAGTCAAAATTATCTTTAATAAGTTGGTACTTTTACATATTCAACGTACCCTTAACTATATACAAACACAAATAGAAACATTCTTCTTATTTTTTGCTTAAAATATGTGCAGTTTAAGCAGTTTAACTGCTGTGAAAAGTAAGTTACATATATATTTGTTTTAGTGCTCTAAAAATACATAAATTAGAATGAGAAATATAACACAACGTGATGAAATGTATTTTATAGCCATTCATATATATTTAAACTTCATTTTTACTTATGCAAGAGGTATTACTTCATACATAAAAATTGACGACGGAGCTTACATCAAAATCCTATAACATACTACGTCCAACTTACGAAGCATAATAAGATTATTTTTGTTTGTCTTCTACAGTCATGTGATGACTGTTAAGCTTGGAGTTATAACACACAGCTCTTAAATTTAAAAATTATATTTTGACTTTAAAGCTGTCAGAAAGGAAAAATTACTGTTATTACCTGAATATATTAGCCACCATAGGGTCTAGTGTTTTAGTCAACCACGAAATGTCGTAGCAGATCAATTTTATAAACACAAAGTGAAATGCACAGACTCTTTTTGCTCAATACCTAATCAATGAACTAAATTTTCATTCCTTTGTTAATAATTATCGCTTACTTCAATTCCTATATTTCATTGAATAATTATTTAACAATTCAACTCATTTGGTAACTAAATAAGTTTAGTATAACTTTGTATAAGTTTGATTCTATTTTGTGTATATGTTGAATAATTCCAAATGTATTGTATACAGAAACTTTCGATAATTTGTAGATAAATATAAGAATATAGTGTACTGTGTCCTCATGTAGATTCTCAATTAAGCATTTTTTCTTAAGAATATACTTTCATTACCTGAAACAAAAATTTAAAAGGTTTAAACAGAGTGTGACATCCTATTACCTCGGATGTTATCTTGTGCCATCACTAATATCTAATATTAAACAATATGACACTAATAATTACAGAACAACCGAAACAACTTTCAACATTTATTAATATATAACCACTAAGACAATAATAATATAACTCTCCTGGTCAAGTTTATTAACACCTTAATTCAACCCACCAATAATAATCTAACAGCTTCTTACCAACTGCAAGTCTTAATCTGGAATAACTGTTGAAAACAATAGAACAAATCTAATTCGAGTGTTTTACACTCGGACCTCAACTCTAATCCTTAAATCAGCTTTCCAATACTATAACCTTTAGATTCCACCTCCTCTCGTTGCAACGCCTCTCTGATCCTCCTTCTTCTCCTCTCTTTCCAGTTGGGTTTATAACTTCTTAATTTAACCGCTTCACTTAATTCTAACTTCCTTTTTTGCATATTTTCTTCATCACGTTTCGTTTTTTGGTTGGGTAAAGGTTGTTTGGCAAAGCAATCAATCTCAGTGAAGTCCCTAAGGTTGAGTGAAGAGAAACCACTTGAATAGCCCAATGCAAAGAGGAAAGTAGTCTAAGAAGAATATTTTTCCTTTTCTATTTTAAATTAAAAATAATGAGTTTAATTTAGTATATATCACAAAAAATACCATTACTTTCACAAGAAACGTGGCCAAATGAAGTTTATTGTATTTTAAACAAGAAGAATATTCTGTATAAATTAAACGTATATGTAATAGAAAAATAACTATTTTATATTGAATATAATTTAATAATATAACATATGGCTGAGATAAATCATAGAATAATCTAATAATGAAACCAATAATTATTTTTTACTTTCATAAAAATAAAATTAATAAAGAAAAATTTCTCTATTTTAGTATTAATTAATTCTTCTCAATCAATTCCTTATCCTTCGAATTACACCTTCTTTAATCGAATGAAAATTAATGTAGCATTTTCTGTAACTAATGTTGCGTGGGAAGGGTATTTCACACTAAAATTAGGTTTTCCAGTAATAAGAGTTATCCA
>BMAW01109199.1:0-17285 GCA_019974015.1 Nephila pilipes | reverse complement strand
TACGATTAATCTCGAACGTTAAGGGTTAAATCTCTATAAAATTTCTTCTTTCAAAGGAAAACCTTAGAATTTTTTTTTACATTTCATTTTTTTTTTTTTTGAATCCTGACTAGAATCTTTATCTCATACAAAGTTATAATTATAAAAAGTTAAAAACCGAACGAATTGGACGACTAATTTCTGTTTCTCCGATACACTTCTGGCGTGTCACTCAGTTCAGGAATTCATCACTTCAAAGCACGAAAACAAAATTCTTTCTAATCTATCGTATGAAGTGGACCATGATCTTGGCGAGACAGTTACGTGTATTCAAAAAGTGAAACTTGTTTATGCCCTTGGAGAGATAATGTATACTTACAACGTTATGTTTACAGATAAAAAAAAAACAACCTTGATTATGGAATTTTTTCTTTACTTCTTTTTTAAAATTTTGCTGAGTACAACTAACTTTTTGTCGAGCAGTAAGTAGCATTTAAAATTTATCACTAGTGTCTTATGTTGCATTTCTTATTCAACAATTTATCAATACACAGCTGATGATTATTTCCTTTTTCATACAAAAAAAAAACATGTCCTTGATTACTTGAGAAATAGAAGGGGGAAAGCCGTGACGCTAAAAAACTTTAATTTTGTAAAATTTAAAAATGCTGCAATGATTCAATATCGGACTCGATCTGTAGTTATAATCGAAAAGAGTTTGAATATAACAGAATTTTATCAGTCATTTGTACCGGATATCAGCCAATAAAAATTAATTGTTCTCCAAATGTTTTCGATTCCTCGTTAACATTCATGAAAACTAACAATATGCAAATCCTTAAAATATTAAAGGAATTAAATATTCGAGTGAGAAGATATTTATAGCATAAGAGCCAAATTTGTCCATTCTGTGTGTGGCAACGTTCATCTGTGATCTAGACACTTGAAATAAATGGAGGAAAAGGTAAAAAATTGGTTGAGAAGATGAAGAGTCAAAATAGAGAAGGATCATTTGGGTATCTAGGGGGTGCGTCACCCGTGTTTACCAAAGACATTAAACCCGATGAGAAATAAAAAGATCACTAGGATTCCTCGGGTTCGTAATCATCGTACTTACTCAGAGAAGGTGACCCCCGAGGGAGAATTAAATACTCGAAACATCACTAATGTATAATTACAAAGGTAATTTACATATAGTTTTACGATTTTTTACATTTTTTGCGTGGCAACACAAAAAATTGATGATATGGATTTTTAGTTTAGTTGTTATTAACATCGCACTTGTAGCAACACAAGGGCTTTTATCGACGGACTTCGAAATTTTGAGCCTTGGTCAAGTGACGAGGACGACACCTGAGCTGGAACCCCCTCTCAGAACTTCCACACTACGCCAAGGGAGGACTTTGGACACCAAAAGATTTAACGTGCATCAGATTGATGATATGGAGCCAGAATGTTTGGATAAGTTTTGCATGTTTTTTTGAGATTTGACTTTGAAGTGATGTTTATATATCATATTTCAGCGGATCCAGCAATATTCGCTATTGCTAAATTTGAATATATATATATCGTCAGAAAGATTCAGATAATTACATGATTATTGTAAGCAATTAGATTTATTATAAGAACAGAGCAACATCACTTGACTGAATCTTGCCCATAACTGATGTGGGACTCAGTCTTTATACTCTCACAGAATATTCGAGAAACACCCAATTTAAATTTTAAAGGTAAAGGTCTAGAACCAACAATACAAACAACATTTTAAAATTAAACATCCAGTTTTTGAATGAAAATACCATGGCTGGGATTCGAACTCCTCACGAACGAATTACAGTTCAAAGCTCTGCGAACTGAGCCATGGAGATAGCCGGCTTTCCTGGTTTTAGCGCAATATGAATTAAATAAATAGAACGGAAGTTCGATATCAATTCATTTATTCAGTACAAATGACATGAATAGTGTGTTACAATTCTTTTTTTGTTTCATTGTTTCTTTCCACCTTCATTTCTAACTTAGTAAATTATTTGGTTTGCGCATGGGAATCCAGTTTTGTCGTATTTCAATAAATTTTCCTATTCAGTGTTCTCGGAACGAAATGCTTTTTTTTATTTTATTTTAACGAAAATAAAATTAATTACTATTACAAGACAAAATCACAAAGATAATAAGGAATTTTAATGGCATTATTTGCCTTTTTTTCTCATTCTTAGTGCCATACTGAAAATGTTTTTATTCAGTCAATAAAAATTACAAGAATATCGAATTAATATATTTTAATCAATATGATTATTGTATGACCTCATTATATTTGAAAAATTATTTGTTACGTTTCGCATAAAAAACAAACTGCAAAATTTTCAGCGAAGCCGGTACTAATATGAACAAATTGTGAAAATTTTTCAGCAAAACCGATGGAGTAGTTTTGGATCTATATGGCACACACACACATATGAACATTGCCTTTTATTTATACATAGCTCGCGCTTTCAAATCTATTCAAATTAATTATCCCGAAGTTTGGGAAATAAAATAAATTTAATCGCTCGCGTTTTGAACATTGTTATTGGAGGTTTATACTAAGTTCTTCATATATGCTGACTGCATGAGTGTTTTGGAAACAATGGAAAATGTTTTGATGATCAGAATATTTCTGTGGTGACTGATACTGTAGATATCATTTGCCACCTGTACAGCAGAGATTATAACATCTCGATGGTTTTCCATTCATCTGTTTAAAACTTGTCTGATTTGATGTTTGAGTTTCTCTGCAAAATTAGGTTTTCTTTTTACAGAAAAATTCAAATTTTAGCCCTGTCAGTCTTTGTATTTGCTTTTATAAGTTCTTTTATTTTATTTATGATTTGTCCTTCATGCGATTTTCTTAAAAAAAATTTTGTGATATTCCAAACTAGTGTTTGGCGCAGTTTACTCAGATTTGACTCTTGCGTCATAAATACACAATCACTCACTTATGCTAACTATTTGTACGCTTGTACATTCGAAATGTGAAAATATCCAATTTTCAGTTAATGCTGCAAAAACAACAGCGCTACATATAGGAATTAATTCAAACAACATGTAAAGACTCTTCGAACTATTAAGAACAAACCGAAGTTTTTAGCCAAATATCGGTGGCGTAGTTTTTGAGTCTTTTGAGCCCATTCATACGAACATTGACTTTTTAATCATATAGATTTTCCGCAAAAACGTTTAAAAGACCAAACATGAGAGTGTTTTGTTTTTTTCACTGGTGACATTTTAACTGGAAATATTAATTGCATTTAATTTTAACGATGTATCCAGTCTCCATCATACGAAAACAATCGCTACGACTTGCCAGTAGCATTTTCATCAACTAATTACAAAGTAAATGAAATAAATTATTTTGTTCTACTGCATTCGTCACCGATGGCAACAAATCCATCAAGAAATGGTCACCTGCTTCTACCATTGAGATTGCGAGTGTCGATTTTAGTCCGATTTCTTAAATCTCATCTATAAAAATCATCTGTATGAAATTATAATATGTATGTTCTATAACACAATATTTTTATGTATACAAACATTCATTTCCTTTTAATAAATTTAAATATTTTAGCAATTTTACTACGCAAAATAATGCTAAAATAACACCTCGGTTCGGGTCAGGTGAACAAGCCAATAACCTTAAAAATAACACTTGCCCAGGCAGTTTCTAACGCTTGCCAAGCAATCGATGCGTATTTGGCACGCGTATGAAAATTTTTTGAATTTTTCTTTCCCATTACTCCAATTTTTGTTTTATTTGCGTTTCGTTTTATGGTATTCTTGGCTTCCTCCTGCAAGGTATTCCTTCTGCTCCCTGAGGTCATTTTTCCAGAACTGATTTGCTGAAACCCATATCGTAGCTCTGAAGCAACACGCAACGAATGCAATCGAACGAAAATATTCGTTTTCGAATAAAAATTTTCGAAACTTAATTACATCACTCAGATCTTCCTCTACAAAGAAAAAAAGTCAGAGATACACATTTTTTTTTCGCATTAGACATCAGGTGCCGATTTCACTCATCTAGAGTAAGTAACTAATCTGATTCTTGAAATTAGATGAGAAAGTATCGTATCACAAAGGGAATGAATAATATCAAAGGAAATGAGTTATATTCATTTCCTTTGACACATTGTAGGAAACTAATCGTGCTATTTTAGTATATTTTGAGTGGCCATATCATAGGTCGATTTGGGAGTATTCGATAGCTCTCTCAAACTCACGACGGGTACAATTTAGTATTGGATTAACAAGTAATGATCTATTTTTTAAAGCAATAACCTTTTCTTTCAAGATATATTCATCATTAAAATATATCTTCAACATTTCTGATGATATATATTTAATTTAGTATTTTATCGTTTGCTTGAATTTTAATACCTCAATTGTTGGATTATTAAAAGTTTTCTGTTAGCTTTAAAAATATGGTAATACCATTTTGGCCGTAAATAAGAACCCTGTCTCGAAAAATTAACATAAAATTTCTAAATTATTTACATGGATATCACTTTATTGTTTAAACCATCGCCATCTTATTATTGAAATAAAACATACAAGCTCTTCTCTCTTCCGAAACACCAAAACAAGACCAACTTAAAACAACAAAATGAACGGGGAAAAAACTATTATACGATAAAAATAAAATTATTAAATTTGATATTAAACTTGCAACAAACTATAAAACACATTAAAGTAAAACGTTTGTTTTTCAGACATTAAAATTAAAGCGAATGATGAATTAGTAAATTAAATATATCTTAAACAAAGGTGGCCAAATCATTTCCTGGTATCACCCAAAATGTTCCTCGAACCAATTGCGAATGATTGTGCCCTGGTGACACGGCGCATTCTGATCCTGGTAAATTCCATCGTTGTTCGGGTACATGAAGACTACAAATGGCTGCAAATGGTCTCCAAATAGCTGAACACAGCCACTACCAGTCACTTCAGTTTGATCACAAGACCCAGTCTATGTCAACTAAAAGCACCCCACTCAATTAAGAAGCCACATTGGAAATTGCAAATTTAAAATTTATATTGTTCACTGACTAACTTGAGATAGATGAGTAAGTGAGTGATAGTTAGGCTTTGTAGCACAAGGGCCGAATATATATGGCTAAGCTGCGCTAAGCATTTCTTTAAAATGTAATCTAGTCAGAAAAAGGTAAGCATTATTTGACAAGAATTAAGGCCGTAAATAAAGAAATATCGATAAGGAATCGTCGATGACACCCTGGATTCCTCATTGTACATCGGAAGTCGATCAACAATCAAAACACTCATGTTTATCAAACCCAATAAATCCCATGATAGAGTCGGAAACCTAGAAACCATAATTCCCACGCTTACTTGCGAGTGTTCCAATAATGATCCATAGGTTTCTCCTACAAAAAGTAAGCCCTTGAGTTATTGACGGTAGATTTCGTAACTTTGAATTGCAATCATACTGCGAAGTCAACAGTCGGACTAGTACCCCATTCTCCTAAATTCCACCCCGCATCCCCTCGACAGGTTCGATTTTAAGACCCAATTCCATTTAACGTGCAAAAGCCTCCGTTATTTTCCGTGAAAAATCGTTTGTGGAATTAGAACAAAATCTACGGCCATAAGGTTAGTGCCCATAACCGTAGGGCTTGCAGCCATTGTGGACTTTCCGCATTTGAAGATTAGAAAGTATTAATTGTAATAAGGCGTCAGAAATATTAACCCCAGTTAAATTTTCATATGAACAAAATCAATATATAGTTATATGCTTACCTTTAACCGTTAATGCTGATATTTTTTCCTACAAAAAATGGCCATGTAACCAGAATGAGTTTCACGGATCACATAATTTTATTTTTTGAGCACAGAGGTACATATGAGAATGGATCAAAAAGTACCCTGTGCTTGACGACAGATGGCATTGCCAATGGAAGTTAGTGATACCACTGTGTTCTGCCCTCTGTTAAACAGCGACTAAATAAATTTGACTTTGAGTCACAGGTTAAATCTGATTCGTGCCGTGACAAGTTATCGTCGTCATTGAGCCGCCGTTGTCATTATCTATTAGACCAGGATACATCATTATACAGGAGAAAAGAAAGCAACAATCAAATAGGTTACTTTTGGTGTATCTTCTAGAAAAAAATTCGAAAGTGGCTGGGAAAGTGATGGAGATGATTGTTTGTGATGCGAAGGGTGTCATGCTTAATGGACTTCTTAGAAAAAGAAAAGAAAAGAAAAAAAAAAAAAAAACCCGTCATCGGATAGTACTAAAGTAATTTATCTCATTCCCAACAGGAGTACTTTTTTAACAGATCTTATATGCATTTAATTACCCTGAAAATATCTTAATACAGTTACATGAACGTAAAGGATATCAATCGAAATAGATGCGTGCGAAGCTTAAAAAGAAAATTGTACTAACTTTTGAACGTTTATAAACGTTTTAAAAAGATACTTTATTATTATTAATGGTTTACATGAACTATCGAGAGCATGCCTAATTTGGTGATGTTTATGATAAACAACGCGATGCATGACTTACAATAAATATAGAAAGCTTCCAAAACCACCAACTTGCACCCAGTAAGTTATTTGTACTACCTTTTTTTTTTTACGTTAACTTGCTTATTTTGATTTTCTACTTCCTGACTTACCAAAAAAAAAAAAAAAAAACCCGATTTACTCAATTCTACGCGAGCATTGTAGTGAAACAAAAGCCAGTCGTAATTCTTTTTCTAAGATAAAAATCAAAGAGGAAAACCACACCACGTCGGTCATCAAGAATTCTTGACGATGAGACTTTTGTTCCATCGTCCTTCACAGAGGACCGCAGGGGCCCATTTGTGAGGCACGGGGGAAATGTTGCGAGGGCCGTTGGGGTGGCTAGCAGAGGTTAATACCGGGAGAAGTCGTGAATAATGGAAATCTCTGCGTGGTGGACTGAAGAAATGAAAAAAAAATGGGGTTTTTTTTGATATTTCCTCCGTTTTTTTCCCCTTTCGTTAATCATGAGCAAACAAATGGTACAGTTAGATTGCGTCAAGTCAGAAGAAACACTAGTTACAGGTTACGATTTAGTTTTGTTTCTTGAACACACACACATAATACACGTTTATTAGTTATCTTATTGATAGCTAAATAAAAATTTACCTGTAAACATGATAAGAGGTAAACGACTTTTATGGTACGGTATACTTATTTTATATATTACAGTATTGTTATACAATTTGACATTGATATTAAATAGTTTAAAGATTTAGAATTACTATTTAAATTCTAAAATATACGTTCGTTTCCGTTTCATATTAATTAATATTAATCATTTTTAATCGCAAATTTTCATTAAAAAAGTATTGCTCGTTGGAAACTTAGAACCAAATAAGAAATAAGTACATTCGATTCTTCTTATTAAGATAAGCCAATACACTGCCGGTTCAATAATTTCAAATTATTTTGCATCTTTTCTGACGGGTTCCCCCCCTTTCTCCCCTTCAACTAATTTTTAGGATTCCTAAACGATGTTATTTAATTTGAGAATCTCGTCATGTGAATAAATCGTTCATTGAATTTAATTAATATGGTCATATTCCACAAAAGTCTCAAGTTTTGGTTGGTTGATTAGAATTTCTGGCAATGTGAGTTCTCTTGGGACATAATATGCCAAACACAACAAGTTTTGTGTTTAGTATGTAGGTATAAGAAAATATTATTAAGAGAAAGAAATTACAAAATAATTGTTTCAGAATTTTAATAAATGGGCAATATGATTAAAATGTATAAGAAAATACAAAATAATTATTTGAAAATTTTAGCAAGAGTGAAATACAATTAAAATGCATTGATAAAAAGTATCACTCATGACGAAATTAAGTCAAGTGTTTGGGATTTGGAAAAAAAAAATTCGATTATGTTGTTCTGTGAGATGAAGATTGGGCAACCTGTAACGCTGTTTCCCTCTTCAATTCACCTTTTGGGATTTCTTCATGACGTTATTTGATTTGACCACCTTATCTCGTGAATACAACCATGATTTAACATATATTAACTTTCTGGAGTTATTTATAACATTGCCATATAAAGAGGGGGGAAAGGGGAAAGAGTGGACTTGGGATCTCGACAGATGTAATGTGCATCAGTCCCGTTAAACTGCGGGTGAAGATAGAAAGTTACCGAGATGTGGTAGTGCACATAACATTGGAGTTAGAAAGTTAAATAAATATCGTACAGCTGATATTCGGCTCGGGCCCAGTTTATAAGCAGTGTTCCTGATTCGGATCCAGTTTTGCGGTTTTTAATATAAAATTAACTTTCTTGTCGGTCGCGAGTTATTAATCCCTGCACATCCATTGTATGAAAATTTATTTTTAATTATTCTTACACAGAACAAACATGGTTTTGAGATTTCCTTGTTTTAACTGTTTATCGACTGATTACATAGCGAATTTCTGTGGGACAAATCCTAAGTAGTGATGCATGTATTGACACTATTTCATCATTTTTTTCTTATGTGTAAAAATTTCGAATTAAAACTCCTAAAATGACGAATTTCGTATGGATCTTACACTTTTCTCAAAATATTAAATCTGATAAAAAAAAAACTTACAAAACTTAATTCATTTCATTCCTAACGAATACATTTCGGATAAGTAGTTAAAGCGAAAGGGCCAAATCTGGCTAAGTTGCGCCAAACATATGTGTAAGGTTTTAAAACCCCGTTAAGATAAAATGATAGATAAAATACAATGTAAAATGTCAATGTTAAAGCCTTAAATAGTACATAAAAATCTAATTTTAGTTAAAAACTTAAGTAAGTTGCGTTTGAACGTCTAATTTGTTTGGGGCAAATAAGTTAACCCCAAATCAGATAAGTTGAAAACAGATTAATTAAAAAAGATGGAACGATGATGATACGCACTGGACATTCGATTAAAATGTGATGTACGGTTTATAGAATATGACAGAAAAGACATTTGGAAGCACTCTCACGAAACAAAGAACAAGAACAATTTAGAGGTATTTAAGACATTTAAACCATAAATTAATTCACAGCTCTCAAATGAAATAAGTGCAATGAATGAAGTGCCACATATATCATTCCCACGCGTATTATCTAAGGATAGCCATTAACAACCGTATTCTCGCCAAGCGGCATTTTAATTAAATTTCACCTTATCGACAGAACACGTCGATTGGTGTCTTTCGAAACTTATTTAATTCAATTAATTGGAAGCTCATTCCCTTCATGAAGTGAATTCTAAAACACTAATCGACAACTAGGTGAATTAAAACGTGAAGGGAACTGAAGTGATTGATTGTTTGTTCTCGTCGCACCTAGAAGTAAAAGAGAATTCCGAAGAAAATGTGTCGAATATTTTAGAAATTTTAATTACAGGGATATTTACAACTTTAAAAAGGTGTTATATCTTCCTTCTTGTACCATTTCTTTATGCGTCTCTATTCAAAGAGTTATGCATTTTTATTTAAAGTAATAAAGGTAACTGAAGATGATTTAGAATTATAGCAAATTTAAAAAAAAAAAAAAAAAAAAAATAGTATGTTTAAAAACATGGGGTATGTTTCGATATCAGCGATAGTAAGAAGAAATTGTTAATGTTTCTATAATTTTCAAACAGATTAATACCATTGAAGAAATTATTCGAGCACTTACAATAATATAAAAAAAACTTAAAAGAAAAATCTTAAATCTTTAAAATCCAGTTTGAATTTTAAATGACAACTGGTGCTTGATAATATTGCAGAAATATAAACGAAAAAGGAATACAGCAAAATAACACTTTTTCCGAAATATTAGGCAAGGATGAAAAATTAAAAGAAAGCATTCAATTATAAAACAATCATTGAAGTAGATATACCAGATAGGTTCAAAAAGTATCCATTGTTAGGAATGGAGTAGCGTCATGTAGAATTGTCCAGAGTCCGTCCCTCATTCGTTTTCTAAGAAGTCAATGAGTATGGCACCCTTCTAAGCTCCCCAAAATGTCGCCGAAGCTTTGGAGCATATCTACCAGGAACAACCCTTAGGTTTGACTGCTGCAAACCCAACACAAACTTGACACAAAATGACGACGACAATTTGACACACCAATCAAAACTTACATATGAAACAGTGTCACATTTGTAATAGCGTAACAGTGTCACATTTTAAATCGTGGCAGTACACAATGATAACATCGAATTTCTTTAAAAACGCCATTTATTGTCAAAAATAGGTACTTTCTTAGCACTCTCGTATAAACAAAATACATAAATATGTGCTTGCAACCAAACTTCGTGAAATATTTTTCTCTTAGGAAAAATCTAAAAATGAGATTTAAAAAAAAGTAACTTTTCATTTCCTTTAAAGAAAAGCGAGAAAGGGATAGAGAAAAACATTCTTTCCGAAATTCATCATTTAGAACAGCCATAATCCAGTAGTCAGTTTTCACCCTTGTGATTTGGAGTACATCAGAGAGGGTGACAGTAAATAAATAACAAATGGAACGTAAGGATTTATTTCGTCAGAAACATATTTATCCTCCGAAGGATACGGGATATCAAAAGTTCAACAGCTGGAGGAGAAAAACATTGTGAGGACTTTGAACATTGGAAGCTATTTTTCTTCAAAAAAAGAGAAGTCAATATCATTAGTGAGAAAAATTACTGAATACTTTTCAAAACAAAGTTATGAAAAAAAGAAAAATAGTTGCACTCTTTTGTATTGCAATGATGTAACGATGTTACAGGTGAGCAAGCCTATTTCCCTTTAATTGTACTTATTGGCATTTGTACGACATTGTTTGACTGAAGAGTCTCGATTCAAGGATTATGTAAATTTGCATGATTGTATAATTGAAGTGTAGTGAATATTATATATTGTTGAAAAAATAGGGTTGAAACAGAAGGCTGGAAGAATAGTAGACAGAAGGAAGATAGCAGATGAGTTAGCCAACAAGAAGTTGGAAGAACCAGTAACAGTAGATTGAGAAGGAGTGAGTGAAAATTTAGGTTTATGGTTAAAGAGACAGAAAATATGGTTGACAAGAAGAAAAAATAGAGAAATCTAAAATAGAGATCTAAAATAGAGAAATACGTTAGGGTATCTCGGAGGCCCATCACCCATGTTTAACTAAGACAGTAAATCCTATAGGGAAGAAAAATATCACTAAAATACCTCGTGGTCTTTGATGGCCGTGCTTACCTAAGGAAGGCAAGCCCCCATAGGAAGGAGATTGGAGTTAGAGTGATAATAAAGATTGAAAGATTGGAAGGTTAGAAGGCCAAAGCTAGACGTGTGCTTACACTGTTAAGGTGAAACAGATTAAATGACTCGCTTTCATTGCGTTTTGGTTTCTTTTTAAGGAAGAATATATTAAGTTAAGCACTTGTGAACTGTTTGATTATTTTTGACAGACTCTTGCTCGACTGAACTTTATCAACTAGTGATGGAACGGTTGGTTAGAAATACATCCAGTTTGTCACAGTCCTATTATAATAAAATCTGAGAAATTGCCGAAGTTTTTCATAATTGAATCATTACTAGAAAATTATTTTGCAGGATCGTTCCATTTAATTGTTAACAACAAATTTGTGATAATTATAATTGTATATTACAGTTACAAATCAATTAATTACATCTATTCAACCCTAATTAAACACAGTTTTGTTGATTACAGTAATTAATCTTACGAAAAACAAGTACACTAATTTAATTTTAATGTTAAATCGCTCGCGAACTGTCCAAGATGCAATAATTATAAACAAAATCAGTATCCAATTAAAATTGCATCCCTCTTTAGATAAGTATATAATACATAAATATTTTGTGAAGAATTTTTCACACTTTAAGGAAAAGAAAGCAGGTGTGACAAAAAAGTTTTCTTCGGTTGATCGATCGTTTATTAACGTCGCAATTAGAAGCAAAGCAAGAGCTATAGGCGATGAACTTCGTGATTTTGAACCTCGGTCAAGTGACAAGGACGATACTCGAGCTAGCACCTCCCACTCCAACCTTCCATATCATTCTAACGGGAGGACTTGGAACCTCGACAGATTTAACGAACACCAGCCCCGCTACACGGCGGGTCTTTAGTGGCAAAAAGCTCGAGTCCCTAACTCGACGAAACCAACGCAGGCCGCGATCCTTCCCACAAGGCAACCACGGCCATCAAAATTAAATTCGGAAATTTAACAATGTTTTGAATCTCTGTAGCTTAGATTTCCACGAAATAGACTTCTTAGGAAGCCATTTTCCAATTTCTGCTTCAAAAATAATTTTAGAACTTTTTTCGGGAATTGTTGAAATCAGTCAATGTATTATCTTGATTGACAGTTTATTTCTTTGGCCTTCTAAAATAAAACAGAACTTTAGGAAATATGGATCTTATTCCTTAAGTAAAATTTTTTTGATTTCTAAGAATATGCAATGTAACATAATCAACAACTGCAATAAATGACGAAACATTTGTCTTTGTCTATAAAGTACTTTGCGTATATATTGGAAAAGACAATTCATTCGAAGCCTCCTGATACGGATAAAGTAGTTGAGTACACGATCACGACTTATAATGGTGTACGTCAAATGAATCTAGAACTTTATTCAGAGTTAATGAAATTGTGATGAATTTTAGCAGCAAGACTAGGTATGGGGGAAAACTAATTTGTTTACTCCACTCTGGCTTTCTTTTTTAGTAAGTTTTTTCTTCAAGTTTACAAAAAAAAAAAAAAGGTTAATAAGATTTAATATCTATTTCTGATGAAACTGATAGAGAACATAGTATTATGTTTATATTTTATTCAGTTTTTTGTTCCCTTAAGGGCTATTTGATTACATATTCGAGCGCTGCTGAATTAAAAAATTATTCAAAAGAGATAAATTTGAAGAAAACAAGCTAATTAGGGCATTAATTGATAGGTTTTATTGATGAAAGGGCCCTATATGGTCAAACACTCGTGAAGGGTAATACAGATGTCAAGAGTAAGGCTGCATGTACCCAATGGAAAAGTTTGAGATTTAATTCTTTTCATTCGGGAAGAAGTTTCAATGGATTCTCACGTGCATTTAAATAACTTACGGCTGCTTTGCATCGATGTTTGACATGAGAACCTCGCTTTGAGAAAGAACCATGTCTTATGTAATTCATTTATTCTGCACAAGAGGAAATATGATGAATTAGGCAGGGAGATAGAAGATTGAAAAATTAGAGAGTTCACAAGAACACTATATTGGTTCGAAAACTGCGAAGTGATATACTAAGCATTTATACTTGACTCGGATCTAATTATTTCAAGTGAACAGAGTTATTAAGATAAGTAGCATTCTCTCTTCATCATAATATTTGGTAAAAGACGCGACTCGTTAACCACCCTGCATTATTAGTATATTTTGATAATACTTATTCAAAACTCGAATAAAGTAATTAAAGACTTTTTGTTGATTATTTTTGAGCAACCGTATCTCTTAATCACAATGATGGCAATTCGTCACATAGTAAAGTAAAAAACTTTTCATTCCAATAATTTATAAAGTTGTCCAATGCATTTCTAATATTAAAATAAAATAAAACTTTCTGTCACCTATTTCTTTTCGAAAAAATCTTGCTTAGCTCTATTATGAAAGCTTTTAAAGAAATTGAGCATTGAAATATAGGAATGAATAACTTTGGTATCCCACCGTAAAAGTATCTGCAAGTGTGCTTTAAAAACCTCATATTTCTATATCAGAAAGATCTGATATACATTTTTTGTTTTGTAGTATAAAAGTGGTTTTCCAATAGCTGTAAAATTTGAGTAATGTTTTAGTTGTTGGAAAGTAAATTAAATAAAAATAAACCTTCCCCCACCCAAAAAGTTTTTTGTTCACATGAGAGTAATGAGAGTTGAGTTATTTAAGAAATGTTAAAAAATAAAAGTTCTTTAAATGACAGATATTTATACGTATAATACTTTTTAAAGTATCGAAAGGAGATTTAAAACGAAACGAAATGCACATGAAATATTTTTGAAAATCTTATTTTATTGCTGTGGAATGTTTATATTTTCCAACAGAAATTTTTTTCGTCGACTAATAAACCAATATCACGTAAATAGTTGTTATAGATATATATTTGTAAGATCTTGACGGGAAGGAAGGAAGTTAAAGGTGAGCATTGGTTGACAAGAGGGAATGTCGGAAATCTGGGATCTCTGGGACGCATCTCCCACATTTGCTAAAGAACACAAACCCCATAAGTGAGGAAAGATCACTCGGATCTCTCCGGACGTTCCGTACTTACCTAAGAAAAGAAAGCAAGCACCAAATGAACAAAAGAGCTTTGAGAATAATTATTTGAATTTAAAACTTTAAAAGAAGCAATAAATATTGTTCCAAAATGTACTGTTACTTAAAATGGTTTAATTCTCATTTAGGTGTCTAAAGACATATCTATATTAACGTTTTCTCTTAGTTTATGTTTTTATTTAAATGTGTAATATTGTTATGCAGCTATCGACCCAATGTACATCAAGGGAGACGTGAAGAATTCAGTTTTTTTAAAACATTTGCTAAACATAAAGTAGAAATATCAACAAAATAGTTTTATTCATGTACAATTTTAATTATGTTAATAGAGTCAAAATTTAGTCAGTTCCTGTATTCAGAAGAAATGATAAAATGATTGCGAAAAAGTTAGGCTCACATTTAGAAACTAAAAAATTAATTAAAAATAATCGATTTAATTCTTCAAAAATTCCATTAAACTCTGTCTATTAAACGGAAGATCTAGAAAGAAACTAGTACTTTGCAACGGTAAATTACGTATCTTAAAATAAAAAAATTAATTTTCTTTTATTACATTTTCAGTTTAAAATTTCAGTTTTCGTCTAAAAGCCGAAAGCCAAGGGATGCTAATGAAACTATGTTCAAATGAATCTAGAAAACGAAATTCGTCGAGTTAAGTGCACACCCGCTAGTTTCTGATAACAAAACTTCTAGTTTATGGCTTTTCCCCCATTTAAAATTTCCGGAAAACTAAGAAGTATACCGAAATCTATGTGACTGAGTGAATCGATGCCCAAAAAACGAAGTGTGTCTGGTTTTGGAAAGATTTATTACTCTATAGATTTAATATGTATTTGGTTCTATTATATCTGTTACGACTTTTTGTAAAACGTACTTCTTTTTGTTCAATTGACTTTATTTCTTTTGCAACAGCTATGAAGTACAGAAAAATCAATTGATTATTTTTTGTCGAATATTTCATCTCGTCTTACCGTCTCATTTTTTAAAACTGATCAATGTTTAATATTATTCAGTTTCATGACATTAGTGGAAAAGTAATAAATTTTCTAGTTTTAGTTACAATACACAATATTATGAACATAAAGCAAAAAGATTTTTGTGACAAGTTTTTCTGATTTTCCAAAACTCTGAACGATGTAACGGAATAAAGGTAACTGTGAAATCCCGAACTAGTACATTCTTTTACCTTTTTAAACAAGATTTTTTAAGATCTTTTTTGAAGGAAAAAACAACTCAAGATTGTACCAAAGTTATTTTTATGTATCCTCTTTAAGTTCTACACATTTTTTCAAACAAAGTTTTTTTTAAAAAAAATTCTTCTATGATAAAAAGGAGATACATTAAGAATTGTGAAAATCGGACCAAAAAAAAATAAAAAAGCTGTGGCAATTGATCAATCAAAAACATATTTAAAATCTTCTATAGGTAAATCTTGCACTCGATCAAAAAAAATCATATTAGTCTGAAGTAAGATTTTTTTCTGGAAGTAAAAAATCTTACTTCCAGAAAAAAATTTTTTGGCAATTTGTCGATTGTTTTATGATTACGAAAGTCGCCAAACTTATTAATTTTCTCACAAGAGGTAAAGATAAAGTAATTCAATGGAAGCACGAAAATTATACGTTTCGCTGAAAGTGACACGATGCACTTTAAAGTATGCACTTCACAAAATGAAATGCTTCAATGAAAGAAATTGTTTCAACTATTTCTCATACTTTCTTTAATAATACATTAAAGAGTCGTTGTTACGAATGCTTCTTCACGCATACGAAAAAAAGTTACTTGTAAAAAAACTAGGGGTACATTTGCAAGTTTACAGCACCCGGTTTACATTAACCAATGGTTGATGTAAACTGTCGCCAAACTGAATTTAGGAGATTTGTACAGTGAATGCTTATATTCTGTATAAAGAAGTATGAAAAGAAAAACATGAAATACTCATAAATCATTCTAGATTTGTAAAGTGATTGGTTATCCAACTGAGAAGAGAGTTACGAATGGAAAGAAACTAAAGGATCACCGTAGTATGCGTGAAAAAGCAACTCAACGGAGAGAGAGAGTGATAGTGGCTTATAGCGAAAGCGCCAAATCATGCATGATTGTGATCTTGACGCAAGAAAGATGGGCAAAAAAATGAAAACTGGTTAAGAATGAGGGTCGAAAATAGAGAAGGATCGCTAGAATATTACATGAGACACGTCCCCCGTGTTTACCAAAGGTAGCTAAACTCTTTAGGAAAGAAAAAGATCATTACGATACCTCGGGGACTTGATTCCAGTTGTTTAAACTGCATTTCGCATATCAAAGAATAAATTGAAAGTTCCTACCTGTCAGACGGTGGTCATCATTTTTTCTTCATCAATTCAGGATGCTAAGGTTTGAATAATCCACACAAAGTCAAATTAATCCAATCAAAAGACAACAATTTCTTTAATTAACGTTAAGATGTCACAACACAACAAATATTAACTATAAGTAAATATTCTAATTCGCGAGTATATCGAATTCACTAACTTAGTTCGCTTTTCAACATCTTCTTTCTCTCTCTTATTCAGAACTAACTAAAACTCTTTTTTTTTTCTTTTTCTTTTTCACATCTGGCGCTAGCGCCCTCTATCGTTAGTTTTAACACCCGTGCTTACCTAAAGAAAGAAAGTCCCCCAGGGGAAGCGACTTAACGAATTGCTACACATTCTACGTACCGGAAATAAGAGAATGTCGAGTTCATTCCAATGGACAAATCTAGGAGTACGAAAATGTCGACATATCCTTTAATATGTTCTGGGAACCCTTCGTTACGTTTGGGGAACTGTTTTAGAACATTTTATATTATGAAAGATATTTAGAAGGAATTCAGGCATAAATGATTATGTCTAACTTAAATTTTTATGTATATTTTTTTTTAACTTACATACTTTTAATCCAGATTCAGGCGTATTTTTTTTGTTTTGTTTTATTATTACGCGCAATATACATTATTGGGAGTTTAAATTAATTTTAAAGGGGGTCTCTA
>BMAW01109196.1:6354-34277 GCA_019974015.1 Nephila pilipes | reverse complement strand
CTGAAATAGATAAAGTTACTTTGAAATAGTAGAAACATGTTTTCCTTGAATGGAGCTTAAAAGTATTATGAAAAATGAATAATTTTAATAACAATGGTGTGAAAGCCGAATAGTTAAATTAAGTCAAAATCAAAGGTTTTTTGAAAAATCTGTTTTGAGGCACATACTTCTAGAAATACAAGCGACAAAACATGAGCATTGAAAATTGAACTACAAATTTGTACTCTGAAATTTAAGTAAAATTCTACATTAAAAAGTAAGCTAAAAAAAGCTGTATTTCAATTTTTAACAGAATGTTTTTTAAGAGAAACATTTTTAGTAATTATTCAAGACCTCGTAACAGCCAACAAATTGAACCTGATTTTTAGCAGAAAATAATTATACTGATCGAGATTAATAGACCGAATAGGCATTGGATATCATATCATCCGCATCCATCGGAAAAAGGATTTAAAATTTGAATCTTTAGAAAACAAAGAAACATTCGGATTTTTGACACGTAAGAATTAAAATATCCTTAATAGAATGACTCTGACCAATAATTTTGGAAAAAATTCTAATTATTTAGATAAAAATACAAAAAAAGTATAACATTTTAGAAATATTTTCCTTATTATTTCATTTCATAAAATGCGCAATTAAAGAGGGAGGGAATGGAAGTGGGGAATGGGGGCAAAGACGAATTTAGCTGTCATGATTCTGAGTGAGAAAATTATTGTTCAAGTTACTTTGCGGCCCATTCTTGTGCCTTTCCTCAACTTATATCAATTTTGAAAATCAGAAAGTAATTCCTGAATGTCCAACACCTTTCAAACCAAATCAAACGTAATCACTCAAATTAGATTAACTTGTGTAACATTAGATTAAAATGTAGTGAAAGGAATTAAAGAAAAACACATTGTTGCCTCTCCACACAGGATGAGCGAAATGAATGGGGAAAATAGTTTGATTATTCTAATTAAAATGAGTTTCAAGTAAAATGAGTTATTTTCCATGGACTTACAAATTTTACTTTTTCATCAAATGACGAATATGACACCTCAGCCAGACTATCCCCTACCAAACTTTCGCGCAACGCTAAGTAAAAAAATGAGACCACGACCGATTTAACCGGCATCATCCCTTCATGGTGGGATGACTGATTGAAGGGAAAGGTTATTGGTGTAAGAGCCAGATGCGGCTATACTGCGTCAAACCAGATTTAACTCTGGTCTAGATGTGAATCACGGTGGAACGAAAGAGACAACAAAGCTTAAAGTCTCGACTCGACGAAAACAATGCGAGAATATAATCTTTACTTCTAGGCAACTTCAAACACCAATGAATACAGGAGGATGGATGGTTAGTTGATTTTTATTAAAGTCATTCTGGAAGCTACACCATGGCTACTAACGATGGTCCTCGAAATTCTAAACGTTAATTAAATTACGAGACAGACAGAAGAACTGGCTGATCCCTCTACAAACTACGAAATCACATCTTCTAGGAGAACTTTGAGAATGGATAGATTTAACTTGCTTCAGCCCCGGATACATGGCAGGTCTTTTAGGCATTAAGGTTCGAACCTTCAACTCGACAGAAAGCACTGGTTATGTATACCTCTACCAAGACCACTACGCTACTGCGGCCGCTGCATACTAGGATACTCAAATCTCGAACAGCGCATTTCTTCGTTTGCGTGCACTAGTGCAAAAACGCATCAAATACATCCAAAGAAATAGTCCGTGAAAACAATTTTATTAGGGAGCAAGCCTCTTCAATCTTGCAGTTTCGAATATGCTTCAATATTCCTTCCAATATTTGTTTTTAGAATATGGAGTCGATCCCATTTTTTTTACTTTTCGTACGTTTCACAAGTCTTATCTCCAAGATATAATATCACTGTTATTAGTAATTTGCTATTTAATAACACTTGTAACGTGGAGATTGTTTGGGGAGTTAATAACAAGTTACGAGGGTTTTTTTCTTCCATTTCATCTGTTGAAGAGGGCGAACCTTGTTCAGAAATTTTATAGACATTTGATAATTGAGTTACATACGGAATTTAATTAACTCTAAGAAAAAGGCAAATAGCTGAACAATTACTTCTCCATGATCAGTCCTTTCGGACCAGGCAGTGAAAAAATATGTCTCAGGCAGGTGTAATTAGAATTGTTTCCCATTTTGTTGACTCATTTTTTCCTTTCATGGCTGGTGAAACTGGAGGATGCGTGATTGGAATAAAAATAGCCGAAATGAAAAAAAAGAAGTGAGTATTAAGATAGACGAGTCCTCGAATCTGTATTCAGTTTTTTTTGTCGCTTTCATCATTATGAGTGAAACACAATTTTAAACTTCTGTTATACAATAACGAAAAGATATAATTTGTGACGTGTTGAAAAACTGCAAAATCATAACTAAAATCGTTAAATTTCAATTAGTTATCATGTTAAGAAAAAAAAATATCGCTTTTAAAAATAAGCATTATTTTCAAAATATCCGCTGCAGACTATCTTAAGTTAGGACGTAGTGTTTCACTTCAGACTAGTTTTGAACATTGTAGTCTGCTCTTTGTATCTAAAAAACACTATCTTTTTCTAATCTTTACATCCTCTGAATGTAGAAACATCTTTGTTGATAGATGGATATTTGGTTTTTTTGTCGCAGATACAGTTAATGTAAGTATAAAAATACCGGATATATGGCGGTGTTTATGGAATACACATCTCGTACATATTAACAGGCCTATACATTAAAATAGTTTTTGCATTTCTTTGAAGGTTATTCATTCTTTCTTTGAAATCTAGTTCAACATCGGTTGCAAATTTTCATAAGATTACATTTCATATCGTAGAAAATAGACAAAAATATAATAGTACAATGTAGGAACTGACACATTATAGATATAGATTTTACAATTTGTGCAGAAGAATTATTAAAAAGTGACAAATTAACTTTTCTGCTAATGACCTGCCTTACTCACTCAAAATTCTTTACAACTTCGGAGCGCATTCTAATACTAGGTCAAACAGAAAGTTCTGTCCTTTTCAGAAATGTAAGGAAATTATACATTTTGCATACATTTATTAATATTTATTTCCCATTGCTTCTAGTATAGATCTTCAAATATCCCATATGGGCGCTTAATGAATTACGTAAGCAAACTTTGCGTAATCGTGTTATCATAAACACATCTGCCCTTATTCGGAATATAAATGATCGTTCGGAATAAGGAGAAATGTGATCGGAATATATTTTCTCAATTTGAGAGAAAATCTTTTTATTTCTTTGTAACAGTACATGTTGTAGTATTTTCTCCACTGTAGCATTTAAAAATTCGGGAGAAAATCGGTCGAAAACTTATCAAGGAACATCGAAAATGTGCATTCTTCGAATATTTAAACGCTTTAAGCGTTTCGAAGATATAAAATTTGAATAACTTTTTTAGTTTTTTATGTACGCTCCAAATCAACCACGCTTCAAAATAAAGCGACTTGGTGAGTGAGTGACTGCGGATTTTAATGGCGCAAGAGCCAAAGCACTTTAGCGACTTGGAATGACTGAGTTTGAGTGATGATGAAGTGTAATGGCACAAGAGCCAGAAACTATTAAGCTTCCCCTAAACAAGATGTAACTGTGATCTAGACTTTGGATGAATAAGATTAAAAAGGATGAAAATTAATTGACAAGAGAGAGGGATAAAAATAGAAAAGGATTTCTTGGATTTTACGGAGGAGTGTCACACATGTTTATAAGAGAAAGTAAACTATAAGGGAATGAGAAATTATCTCTTTAATGTATCGGGTGAATGATGCCTTCCTTTCCTGAAGAAGGTAAGTTCTAAAGAGCATAGTGACTTGGAAATATAAATTTGTAAATATTTGAAGTTTTTAACACATATTTAACGAGTTAATTCTCCGCTCACACAAACTTAATGTAATAATTTCAAAGTAATATAATTTTGAGAGTAAGAAATAGGAGGAAATTAGAATTTAAACTTTCTGTTCCTCACTATTCTATTATGTGTACTTAAAAAGTATAAACGATTTAAAAGCATAAAATTCAATGTTGTTTTATTTTTCGAAGGTATCTAACACATGTGATGTTTCCTAATAAAATTATAATTTGCAATTTGACTTTGATTCATTTCAGTACTTTATGAGGTATACAAAATCGTTCTTTAATTACCTTTGATGAATATGTTGATAAAAAAAAAACAATATTTCATTATACAAATATTTACCTTCTGTATGAATTTTATATACGGTAACAAAGCTACGATTTCTGGTTTACGCCCAAATAATTAATAATTTATTTATAATTAATTTTAATTAGTGATTGAGTAAGAGTCAGTATTGGCTTAAACTTCAAGAGCCAAATTCGGCTAAGCCATATAAATATTTGTTTAAATTTAACAATTCATGTAAACCATATTATGATAATGACATCATTAAAACATAAATTTGTCACGAAAAAAACCGTAAAAACACTTTGGTTAAAAAAATTAAATATGATGCAAAAGCCAATTATTAGAAAAAGATGTATGGTGGAGCCTGTGTACTAATCGAATGCAGACATCTTTTACGCAGTGATTAGTATAAAAAAAGAACGACTGGTGTATATAATGTTTTGAATAATGACACAAGAACTACGGTGCGCTAAACAAGATGTAACTTTGGTCTAGAAGTAGGAAAAAATAAGAAATAGGTAACAATTGGCAGAAAAGAAGAGTTCAAAAATACGGAAGGATCTCTAAGGTTTTAAGGGGATGCATCACCTATGTTTACCATAAACAGTAAAAACCATGGAATAAAAAGGTCACTAGAGTTGTCCGTAGTTGAGAAGCCTGTTCTCGCCGAAATTGAAGCAAGCCTCTGAGAGGCATGAAACACTCATAATAATCGTTAAAACTGTTGTTAAAATTTCTAGCTGTAGATGCTATTTATAAATATTCCGTGAATGAAAACTAACCACAAATACTTGTGTAACTATACCCAAATTATTTTGGACAAAAATCCTTTTTTTCTATGTGGCAGGAAAAACGTGTTCAACAGCTATTAAAGAAATACTTTATTTAAAGTAATATTTACTATCAAAAGTTTTCCGAATGTTTTACGATGATCCTCAATAAATTTACAAATTTATAAATGGTAAGACATTAAAATGTTAAAAACGTGGAATTTTTTTAACAATTTGTTATGAATAAAACTTAAAGTAGAAATTAGCATTATTATGTTCCTAACAACCGGGAAAAAACAAAAATTCAATTTATTCCAAAATAGGGAACATTCGGGAAAAAGACAGTGCATTATCAAGTATCTCTTGTGACAAATAAAAATCATCGTATTAACAGAGAATTTAAATATCGTCGAAAGACTTAAAGATATTTTAAGATGGTGCTAATAAATCTTTTAACGCATATATTTTCCCATAATCTTTTAAAATGATCTAAGCCAAAAAATCCATCATCGAAAATAAATCTTGACCATCCATGGAGTTAAAGTGAATCTCTTTTCAGTGACTTTGGCTCTTATTCTCTGGAGGGTGGGGCTCAGAAATATTTCGAATATCGGCTGAAATTGGAGGAAAGAGACACGATTCAGAGAAAGTGGTGGTATCTCGAGAATTTGCATAAGAACTTCAATCTAAATACTTCTGGTAAACTTTATATCGATTTCACTCGTCGTACAGCGACTGGAATATCGTTGCAGATGGATCAGATTTGGGTTAGTTTACATTTTATTAACGTCGCACTCCGACGAATACGAGGTCAATTTTCGTCAATATAAGATGGTGAGATTAAAGGATTTTTTTTTAGTCAGGGAACTTTGGATAATCTGGTGGTCACCTTTTTCCTAGTGAACTGTGAAAATAGATGAGAGGGTTTTAATTTAAAACCATGTAGATATGGATAAAATGGTACATATAAAGAAGAATTTTTGAAATACATCTTCAAATAGGATTAAAATTAATTTAAAAATAGTTATATAGTATTTGAACCCTAATTGTGTGTTACATATGACCAGCAAATTAATCGGTCTTTTTACGACTTTGGAACGAGGGAATATACATTTATCTTTTGCAGTATTAGTTTTAGTATAATAATATGCATTGTCATTCAAAAGTACAACTGTAAGGTTTAATCTAGTAAGTATTGTAAAAATTGCGATGAGAATCGAAAGCATAATTTGTACTGAATTACTGGAGAAATAGATTATTTTAACAGAACTTTCAATTATTAAAATGGAGGATTGAGAAACAGGATGAATTTTAAATTCTTTTTTTTGTAAACTACATCCAAAAGGTATAGAATCGGAATTTCAATTCATTAGTTTTAGAAAAGACTAACCTGTTTAATTTGTACTAACCTATTTTCGACTGCTCTATTTTGGATTCTCAGAAGGACATCTACTTAGAGAAACCTTGAAAGAAATGAAAATATTCAATTCTGTTTTATGCTTATATGTTACGGATAATAATCTCAGTTTTTCAAAATTGACCTACATAAATTTTTTTAGAGCTTTATTATAAAAGAGATATATATGGATTGTTATGTAACATTTTGTGGTTTTAAGAGGTAAATTTTATTAAGAGGATTAAGTTTATTTCTTAGAAAAGAAGTAAGAGCGAACTCTTACGTCTTTCGTCACCATCACTCTAACGTGAATTTGTCCGGACAGATTTGTCCTGCATCACCTTCCCGAAGAGGCGAGAATTTCAGCGGGACTCGAATGAGTGAGTGAAAGTGAAGGGAATTGGCGCAAGAGCCAGATGTGTCTATGCTAAGCCAAACAAAAAGTAACTGGGGTTTAGTCGGTTGAAAAAATTGAAAACAGACAGAAGTTGGCTAAAAAGAAGGAGGGTCGAAAATAAAGAAGAGTCTCTAATGTATCCCAGGGGTACGTCACCTTGTTCAGAAAGACAGTAAAACTCATAGGAAAGAAAAAGTTCATTAGGGTGTCTCGGGGTCATGATGACCATACTTACGAAAAGAAGGCAAGTTCATATGGACCCTTGATATAATCCCAATCACAGGGTACCTAGTTATACTTCTAGACTCCTGAGTACTCATTTTAGTCGCCTCATGACATACATCAGCTGGACAATACTGTCATACCCGGTCACCACATGGATCTCAGAGGGACTCGAACTCAAGATTCAATAATAAATGTCGATCATGAGCTCGTGACCAGGAGTGGTTCGATTAGACTCCCTGACTCGCTCGGAAGCATTTATTCTTATTTTTGAAAAAAGTAAGATTTTTTGATTGGAGAATTATGCAATTTTTATAAAACTTACTCTTTTTATTTTTGAAACATACTTTTTTGGATAAAAAATTACGATATATGTAATACAGTGATAACACTTTTTAACACTTTTTTAATCGATATCTTTTTATCCGCTATGGATGTGATAATGAATAGAATTATTCACCACAAGCTTTTAACACCTTAATTTATAAGCCACAAATCTCGCTCCATAATGCTTAATACAGAGATTTCAAAAGAGTTGAGTAAAAAAATTATATATAAATAGATATTTTCGTTTTTTTGTTCACAGCATTTTTCTGTTCTCGTTTGTGTTTCAAATCAATTCACCGAAGTACTTATGACCGTTCTTAGAGCATATACAGGATTTAGTGTTAATTGGTTTACGCTAATTTAAATTAGGTATAATATTCAAAATATAAGGTACTTTTAAAATATATAACAACTTCCTTAAATTCATATGCCTCTATACTTAATAAAAAGAAGTATAGAGATAGAATTTAGATAAGAAATATATATGCAGATTACTGTTTAAAAATGTAGTTAAATGTATTATTTAACAATTTTAAAGTAATTTGTGTATTTACTCGTAACAAAGTATTATATTAACATTTTGTTTATTTTAAAATAACATTAAACAGTCCCTGAAAAAGGGAAACTCATTATCTTTCACAATATTCTTTTCTACCATTTTTGTTTTCGTAATCATGTCCAGGTTACTCAATTTCCTTGATCTTGAGTAAAAATTTATAAAAATTCACTTGTCTCCTTGAAATAATTTCCGACAGTTTTACTTTGTATGTGAAATTTAAAACAGAATAACTGCTTATATATTTATACTGAAGAAATGACTTAAAAATAGGCACAATCATATTATTTTTTTGTACATGCTCACTGCAAAATTGAAGCTAAAATCTAGAATAAAAATTCGAAATCCCTCTTTCTTCTAAATATTTGCTCGTCTATTAGAAAGGAATTTAAAATTTTGTATAATTTGATACGTCTCGACTTTTCATAGTGATTCATTGCTTGACTTCACTTCATATGGAACGAGAAACAAAGGCTGTTATTTCCACCCCTCCACATGTAATACGACTTTCTAATATTTGCAGAATCAGTCTCCACTATTTATTTATTTATTTATTTATTTATTTATATTTATATATATATATATATATATATATATATATATATATATATATATATATATATATATACATATATACATATATATATATGTATATATACTTTATAAATGATGATTTTTAATATTATAATCAAAATGAAACTAATATATTTGTGATACATTTGATGATAAATAATGTGACTTATGAACATTTTTATTGAACCCATAAATGCTGGTTATTTCTTCCCGATATATGATCCGATAACCACAGACATTAAGAATCTTATCTTTAAATCGTAATCAAATGGCGAGATCAGCACACGAGCAAGCATCTCTCATCCCTATATCCAATCCAAGCTAACACGAATAAGCAATATATAGGTTTACAAACTCCGCCAATTCTTCATATATAGTATTTCTCTACTTTTCCTATCAAATGAAAAAAAATTTTTCTTAGAAACCGAAAATTGTTTTTTTCAAGAATAAACCTATGTGAAGTTTTGCTTGGTGCAGCATAGCCATATCTGGCTCTTGTGAAAATAACCTCTACATATACTCACTAAATCCCTCGAAAGTTGACCAAGTTGTTTGTTAGAAATGAAGGTTCAAAAAATTGTTAGTTAAGAGCAGCATTTCTCGAAGTGTCACGATCATCTGTTTACATGTTCGTTACAAAACACACTGGAAAACTATTTTTAATCGAGCGGTTCCAAATATATTGCCTAATGCACTTGAAAATATCACTTGGGTACAAGGGTTCTTGCTTTTCTTACTTATCTACAGAAGTCATGCTACTAAGGAAAAATGTTGTGTTTACAGCAAGTTTTTATTTTCATGACGGAAAGAAAGTAAATGGATCGAAAATTTAAAGCAGATTGACCTGACGCTCATAAAGAAGGAGGACAAGGAAGAAAATACCTGGCAACAGATATCGCAGCATTCTCTAGCTGACCAAGGGGTTCGACAGAAAAGGAATTCACTGATCATCTGTTTATACGTTCATTACGCAACATACTCCAAAACACTGTGTGATCCATGGGTTCCAAATTTTTTACCTCATGCAAAATAACCTACAAAGATCAACGTTAAATTTCCCCACTTGTTTCAATACTGAAAGTGAAGTCTTCTTGAAATCTGTTGTTACTGGAAATGATTCCTGAATATGGAATGTCACGCCTCAAAAGCAAGACAAAATTCCTAAAAATGGAGGCACGCAAACTCCACCAAGCAAACCGAAGAAAAGATCAGACTTTCAACAGTAGAATGTTATTTCTACCTAACTGAAAAAGATGCATAGCCAACAGAGTTTACGAACCCGGGGATAACGATCAACGGGGCTGTTTACTTCAGGATATTAAAAAGAATGCTTGTAGCCATTCAAACCCAATGATGAATAGTATTCATGACATAGCCCATTCTATTGTGGAGAAGTTTAATTGTGATGTGTTGATCTGCTTACGTATATTCTTGATTTAAGGCCCATTGAAATTAAATTTTCCTTCAAAAGAATAAAGGATTGAGAATAAAACTTTTTGACAAATGAGGGGCTTCTGAAAAAAAGCAGGTCAATATCACATCACTGGCGGTCACAATTTTCGGAGAGGGGATCAAAACGCAAATTTATCAAAATGACAAGTGGTAAATCTTCAAATATTGAAAAGTAACCATTTTTATTTATAATTTTTGGTAATAAATTCGACTTTTTCTGTTGACATTTTTTTTATTATCCATCGGTGGTTGTAACAAAACGGCTCTCAATGAGCCTTAATCAGGATTAAAGGTATTATATATAAGCAATTAATTTCATTTTTTTTGCTGGGAATTACAATCCTCTGATCGTATTTAGAAGTTACATGAGATTAAATCATCATTAAGAAGACCAAAATCAATAATATTTTAAAAGTGCTTAACACAAAGATTAGACATTTTATGTGAAAAATTTAATATAACTGTTGAATTTTAATCTTTAATTCGGCCCTTGATGCTTCCAGGGTTTTTAGAAGAATATTTCAAATCAGGTGTAGTGAGGGATAGAAAATTAAAAACTATGGTGCTACAGCAAAATTAGCGAAAGGTGTGGGGCAATATTTTTACACTATACATAGGAACTTCGACACTCAGTGAGGGGGCCGCGGTTACATTCTGAACATGGTAGTAGACTTGCAGCCAGCGTTTTTTCGTATCTCAAAATTAATTAATTGGCGTGATGGGGAAGTAAAAAGAGAGGTGCAAGCACAGGTGCCATTCTCGTAATTTGTATGAGATTCAACATTACGAGGTTCAGCACCAATAATTCACGTTACTTATACATTAAGGTTAATAATTCCAGCAAATCAATCACCACCAATCATCGACACGCAGTGCTGTAAAGTCAGTATTTTATTGAATTTCGTTTTCTTGTGCTAAAAGCAAAACGCTAGCTATTAGGGTCAAATGACTTATAAGGAGCCATAGATATGTGACGAGGTTGACATCTGAACAGATATTTATTTTTCCCCTTTTCACAATCTTCTTTCTCTTTACACACAAACTGTAGAGTCAAATAACGTTCAGCGTGAATTTGCCTGAGTTAATCATGGAGAAGGATGTTTGTGGATATCAGGATAATAATAATCTGGATATAATTGAAGTTTTAAAGGGTAAATCACATTCCCCATGCCACTCTCGATCATGAATACATTTCTTAATTGCAAATTATTGATTGAAAATTTTATCACGCAACAGATGGATGATAAGCAAATCTGGAGACTTGTGTAAATAACCTTTGTAGGTTGCGATGACCATCCTTCTGAGAGACCGTTTTTAAGATAATTGATTTAATAAGTATTTATTCTTGGAAGCACGCTATAATTCGCCTTTCTGTTTACAAGAGCATTAATATTCTATTTACTTCTTGAAGAAAACTTTTGATCTATTTATGAAATAAAATTTCATTTCGAACGAATTTGCATTCAATAACTGTGATTGAATATTATAATGCAGTATGTTGTGTATAATTGAAAAATAATTTTTTAAACACTCTACGGTAAAACACTTTTCTTTTTTTTCTAAATTAGACTTTTGAGCGAATCTAATGAATAACAAAATAATAATTGTGGTAAATGCTGGAGAGATACACAAAGGTCACCCTTAAATTACTTAAAGTATCTATCCGAGATTAGGATCGATTTCTATATCCTGAAAAGCCTCCGATGATAACAGATTTTTTGTTCCTGTGAAGATGAAGAATTGGGGTATTTTGATAAGTACTTAGACTGTGCCCTACTTTTAAATACGCAGATTTAAGCGATTCGTGTATTCGAAATACGTTTGGTCAAAGATGAATGCTGATAATAGTTTTTGATTGTAAGACCTGTGTGGAATGTGAATCTTCGAATACTTATTTAAATATTGATTCCTTTGATGCAAATGCTA
Organism: Nephila pilipes; assembly: GCA_019974015.1. Taxonomy (NCBI): domain Eukaryota; kingdom Metazoa; phylum Arthropoda; class Arachnida; order Araneae; family Nephilidae; genus Nephila; species Nephila pilipes. The sequence continues at coordinate 22,490 of BMAW01109196.1, read as the reverse complement.
CTTTTCGATTAAAAAGTTCATTTTTCCATTTATTTATTATTATGTTGGGTATATAAGAAATGCTTAACTAGGATTAATATGTTTACAATATGGTGGGAAACTGCACCTATGCCCAACATATGAACAGAAATAATACCTAGTGTTTTTATAAATACTTGTATTTTATGACAGTACATTTTAAGGAGACTTAATAGAATATTGGACAATTCCAATCGGGTGTTTTTTGAGATCTAGTTTAGCTGCTTACAGTTTTCAGTTTGTGCTACATTTTATACCCTGCTGTGCAACGGGATGGTTTGGACGTCTTCTTTAGCTATAAAGGAAGGTTTAAGTCATAAAAAATTATTGGCCGTAAGCCTTTCCTCTCGTCCCTTCTGCACAAAGATCTTTTGCAATTACTGCCTAATAACTATTTTTTTTCTGGGCATTTGCAGGAAGAGATTCTGATTCATCGATATTCTGACTACGTGACACATTTGCAACGAATTTTCCGTACCGGGAGTTCAACTCTTCCTCTTCGTCATGGACCTCCGCAAATCTTCGTTCCGAAGGAATTCGAAATGTTTACCTGTAATTTCGTTAGTAAACCTCATTTTAAATAGGTATTGTAGACTCTTATAAGTGCATCTTACAAGCTGTGCGACTTTAGTATGAAAAAACATTTATTATTCTAATCAAGTTCACAGATGGATTTATGGTCTTAAACCTTCTTTCCTCTTCACTGAATAAATAAGCTTCTTTTAGACTCGGAATTTTGGTGGTCAACTAGTAATTCCGGTCAGATTTGATTTTTTTTGTTCCATTTCGGATTTTACATTCAATTCTCTTTTTAACTGGTCCTGGTAATTTCGTTTTCTTTTTTTTTAATCTTCTTAAAATCAAAATTAGAAATTAACGTTCTTTTGACTCTGTTGGAGATGCTTACCCTACATTTTCTTTGGTCGTTCACCAAAATGTTTCTCTTAAACATTTCCATTAATGAAGTGAAATCTGTTTGACTGATGTCTGTGTGGAAACATAATTAGAATTTCAAAATTAAATCCCATAATCTCACAACTTGTCAAATTAATGAACAAATTTCAAAACTGTTTCTTTTTTGTGTGCATTCCTATTGCCAACGCAGTGGCCGGACCTCGACGATTAGAATAAAAGATTATCAGCTTTAGTTTCATTTCAAACATTAAACTAATGTGCTATTTACTAAGCTAGGAAACAGTCTTTTCTCTCATTGTATTTTTAAAATTAGATATTTGAGATGGTTAGTAAAATATAAACTGAAAATGCTATAGCATATAGTCAGGTTTTCTTAATAAAAGGGTTCTTTCATTTCCAAAGTTAGTTTATTTACTTGTTATAAAAAAAAAGTATAAACAGTATTTTTGAATTTCCTAAATCTGCTAAGAACATGCCCTCTATAAAGCCAGGAAACTTGACAATTAAGATTACGATCTCCACATTATACATTAAGAAATTCACAATATTTTTTGAATTTTCATCTGATTAAATCTCTTGCTTTACTTTTTTGATAAATTTCATAAATGGTAATTTTACATGTTGTTTTATGAAGTTTTTAAATGCAGTGCTTAGCATTTATGGCAGTATATCAGTACACGTACAAAGGGGCCTGCTGTAATCTACTTTTAGAATTTATAGACATGATTTTAGGTTTACAAGTATCGTGTAATACACTTATGTTTTACCCTAAAGTAACATTTAATTACACGTTCTTCACGGATTGGAATAATATCCCAGGTTTTCTAGTAGTAATACTGCACCGTACAGCATTAGAAATGAATGTTGATTTATCCAAATGTAGAAAAAAGAATGTTAAAGAATGGACACGTTCTTTCAATTACTGGAATAAATCCCGAGAGAGTAACTCGATATTTTTCTCATAACCGTTTGTATTGATTCAAAAAATTTGTGTGCTTTCTATTCAAGAGCCTTATTATCAAGGTGACGTTCTAATGTTTGGAGACAAAGCGTAACAATTTCTTCTCTATCAGAAAAATGTTAACTTTTTATCACCAATGCTAACAAGTTTCAAATGACGCTTGTGTCATTGACAAGTCCTGAGAACTTATTTTAGTAAATGTTCTTTGAGTTCTTCTGATTTCTTCAATTTTGTTAAGCACATACTATTTTAGTAAATGAGTCCAAAGAACCAAATTCATTCTTTCTATTTTGTTAGTATGATGCTGATTCTTAAATAGTTAACAAGCTCAGGTCTTTTATGTCAAGAAGTACTTTCACAAACAATGAAAAATGGTTTAGTTGATATATTTGCTAGAAATACACTCATATCCCCTTCCTTCGTTTTTCAACTTCTTTTAACACTTTATTTGACACAATAATGGTGAGTTAGTGAGTGAAATGGAAGTTTATTGGTGCAAGAGCCAAATGCGACAAACAAGATGTAACTGTAGTCTAGACGTGAAAAATATTGGAAAAAAGATAAAACAAATATGTTGAAGAGAAGGAGCTTTGAAAATAGAGAGGGATTGCTTTAGTATTCCACGGACGCATCCTACATATTTACCAAAGACACTAAACGCCATGGGAAGGAAAAGGATATCTAGTGTAACTCGAGGTCTTGATGGCAGTACAAATCTAAAGAAGGCAAGGCCTTGAGGTCCCTTGATAACTACTCCCCTGGAGCAGGGTGAACGTGTATAACCCTAGAATATTGATATTCATTTTAGTCTTCAGTTTCTACATGTATGTAGAGCTGATTGAAGATCCATCCAATTCAAATGCACATACTTTTTTTCCGTCCCAGAATTCAGATAGGTTTCTTTTTATTAATGTCACACCAGAAAAAACACCAGGGCTATGTGCAACGGACCTCGTCATTCAGAATAATGTTCAACGACTACTGTTATGGCATTTACCTCGACAAACATTCTTATCATACTAAAGCGAGAACTTGGAGCCTCGACATTTGCAACTCGCATCCTCTCGTCTACATACACCTCATCCTTAGTCCATCACGATTCGAGACCCCTATTGGACGAGAACAATATCTTTTGAGATAGAGAGACCATGACTCTTGGTCACAGAGACCAAAAAAGATTCCCAAATTCATTATAAGAAGGAGAGGTATGCAAAATCGAGTATCGCAGTCTTTATTAGAACGTGACTCAAAAAGAAGATTCTTACAGTATTTTCCAAGTGTGGTACATTAGTAAACAAGGTAACCTTTCTTTAATATAGTATTTAATGAGTAGTATATAGTTACGCTGTAGAATTTTTCTTTCTTAAGAATGCGAGAAATGAGCCAATTGTTAAGCACTTATTGCATTTTTTGAATGTGTGCATCCCAAATAGAAGACTATATGTGTTTGCTATATGTGTGTTGTTCCTAGTAATAAGTGAAATCAGTCGTTACAGTCTTCAATTTAAACCGATCTGGCTTACGAAGAATCGGTACATGTAAAGTTAGAAACTATGTAATATATCTTCAAATAATATTAATATTTAATTTAGAAATAGTTATTTAGTATTGGATTACTCTGTCTCTGTTAGTATTTCACCACCAACTTTACCGGTCTTTTTACGAAGTCTGCGCAAAGGAATATAAATTCAACTGTTGCAGTAGACATTTTAGCATAATATAATGCAATGTCATTAAAAAATATTATAATGAGGTCTAATCTAGTAAATACTGTAAAAACTGCGATGAATAGAACGATTAATTTTTATTGAAATGAAAAATATATAGATTAGTATAACAGAACTTTCTGTTATTAAAATTCAGGATTGAAAAAAAATATAAATGTTTATTTCTATTTTATGTAACCCAAACATAGGGTTATAGAATATTAATTTATGTATTAGAAAGGAACTACGGATGAAAATTGTACGATCATGGTATCGAATGTTACTTTAAGTTCTCTAGGGGCCAACCCCTGTGCGGAGAAGCCTAGAAAGTGTTTCAAATATACAATTATGTTTTATGCTGTTATGTTAGTTCTGTTTAAGCCCAGTGTTTCGCATTTTTCCAATTTTATATTTTATAACAACTTTTTTCACGGAGATATGTAAATAATGTATTCTATAACATTTTGTATGTTTTAAAGGGAAATTCTGTGAAAAGGATTGTGCAAATTCTAATGATTTTAGTAATGATCAATCTATCTTGGTGAATTAAAAAGAATTGATATCACGTGCATAATAACCCTAATATCCCCTAGAAGGGAATATTTCAGAGGGCTCGAACGCCCGATTCAATAAAAAAATATCTGTCGTGACCAGGAACATTTTACAGCTTTGTGGACGGATATCTAACTTAACAAAGTGAACAGATTTTCATGGGTCTAGACCAATCACAGATGGAGAGACAAAGAAAGTGCTTTACGTGATATGTATGAAATTTTACTGCAAATTCATTTAAGGCATGAAAACAGTAACTAAATTATTCACCCCCTACAGTTTTATATATTAAACAGATTCCAGTTAACGTTGTAAAGAATCTATATGTATTCATCTCATACCTTTCATCTGAGCTTATCCCTAAAGGAATTATGTAATTTTTGTTGTTTGAAACCATCTGCATAATGTGTTGATGGTGTCAATTATTGTTCATTTAATCTCAAGTTAAAATCAACCTCAAAATTAACGACAATTGACTTTTGAAATCGGCCTACGTTCGAGTAAAAAGGGTGCGTTTTAAACCGACTCTTAAAGCATCCATTCGTTTCTGAACAAAATGAATATCCATCAGTTTAAATATACGACTTTTAAAAGAAGAATCTAAGTTCGAGTCCACGATTAGATTTAAAGACCACCGGCTTGGAGTTGACAATCGTGACGATTAGGATATCGCGGTCGTCAATTTGTGTCTAATAATAACACAATATTAAGCAAACACTAAACTTTTCTGTTAATTTGCTTCAATAAATATCGAAAAATGAATGAGTTTTTACCAGAATGTAAAATAATAATGGCAAGGTACGTATTCGTGCAAAATAAAATGTTCCCTAAAAAAGGTCTTTCAAAGAAGAAAGTTTTTTAAGTGATTCTTATAAATTTCTAAATGCCATACACGGTGGAAATGGATTTTCATGGGGCACTGATCAATAAGTCTATATGAAACTCAGATACCATAACGCATTTGGTAACCACAGCCATTTAAGACTGACCACTGCGGAGATCTTATTTATTTTGTGACAGTGTTGAAGCGGAGATATAAAAGATAATTAAATAGAAACAGAATGGGCAGCTTAGATTATTTCTGATCATGATGATTAAATTCAAATTTATACATAAGTACTGCGACGGATATAAATTTTCGATTCAATAAAATGTAACAAATATAAGGTTCTTTAAAAACTATATCAGTTTTCCTTAAATTTTAATAACTCAATACTTATAGAAAAGTCTTAAATCACGCATACAGGCAGAATTCATATAAGAAAAAGGAAATCCTACAATCCTTTTAAGAAAGGTAATTTATGTAAACTATATATAGAGAGTCATGTTTAAAAGAAATGTAGTTATATAACATAGAACGATTCCAAATTAATTTGTGTATCTTTTCTGAAAAAAATTCTTTATCACATTTTGAATATTTTTTAAATGACTTTAAACACACAGAAAAAAAGGAAAAACTTATTACCTTTTAATATATTCTTCCTTACATTTTTTTCGAAATCAAGTCCCGTTTACTCAATTTTCATTTTCTTTGAATAGAAATTAACAAAAATTCTACTGTTCTCCTTGAAATAATTCCTATCCGTTTCCCTTACCATGTGAAATTTAAAACTGAATAACTACTTGTAAGCTTATTTAGGTAAAATTACTTATAAGTAATATAGAATCGTATTCCTTATTTAATATTCACACTGCGTAGTAGAAGCTAAAATTGAGAAGACAAATTCAAAATTCCTTCTGATACCTAAGTTGTAACATTTATACTGCTTCTCCAAAGGAAGGAATTTAAAATTTTGCATATTTTGTTACATATCTTCCCTTCATATTGATTGATTGTCTGGTTTTATGGGTTATAGAGCAACGAAGGCTATTATATTTCTTCCTCCACACATAATACGCCTTTCTAAGTCTTAAAAATCCAGTCTCTATTATTAATAGGTAATTATTCATGAATCATGATGATCTAAATAAAATGTAGCTGATAAAAAAGGACACATTTTCTCTTAAATAGATTGACATTTTTATTGAACCTAAAAATGCGGTCTCTTTCCACCATATCTAAGGTTCGTTAACCAGAGATATTACGCCTCGAAACTTTGAGTGATAATCAAATGACGAGGTCGAACCCTGAGAGAGCATCTCTGATCCTTATATACATTCCAAGCAAAAACTGATAAGCAATACATCAACGCTCAATCCTCACAAGTTCTTAACATATAGTATTTTTCTCTGCTCTTTCATATCAAATACAAACAGATTGTCACGGAAACCTATAATCGGTCTGTAATCAGAGAAAAATGAGCTTTTTAGATCATGAGTACAATATGGCTATGCTTCTTTTAGCATTCGATGCTATAAACAAGACAGAAAAATGAAAGAAATGGCATTAATTTGATTGAGGAGATGGAGGATGGAAAATATAGAGTAGAATCGTAATGGTGTCTCAATGTCTCGGCATCAATGTTTTCAGAAAACATTACACATAATGGGAAAGTAAAAGATCACTTGGGTACATGGGCTCCTGCGTTTCTTACTTATCTACAGAAGCAAGCTAATGAGGAGAACGTGTTTAAAGCAACTGGTCTATTCAATGACAAAAAGTAAAGAATGCGGATCGAAAATTTAAAGATTTGTGAACGGACTCTCTTAATGAAGGGGGGCTAGAAAGGAAATACCTCGCAACAGATATCGCTGGATTCGCTAGCTGATCAAGTGGTTTGAAAGAAATGGAAATTTCAAGATAAGTCAGTTGGGGGAAGAATTTCTCGAACTGTCGCGATCATCTGTTTACACGTTCATTATACAACACACTACAAAACACTGTGTAATTGAAGGGTTCCAAATACATTGACTGATGCAATGTAACAGACAACCATCAACGCTGAATTTCCTCACTTCGTTTAATGCTGTATGTGAAATCTTCTTGAAATGTGTTTTTACTGTAGTTGATTCCTTAATATGGAACATGATGTCTCAAGCAAAGAAGCCAATTAATGGATGCATTCAAACTCCACCATCAAAATAAACATCTAACTTTCCAAAGAATAATTTTATGGCAACCTCGCTGAAAAAGGTGCATAGAATACAGAGTTTATGGAGCCGGGGTAACGATCAAAGAGGATGTTTACTTCGGGACATTAGGACGAATAAAAGGAGAAATTCAAAACAAGAGAGGAAAGCAGTTTTCCGGAGTTGTCTTCCTTCATGTCATTGACCCCCCTCATAGTGCTGGGATAACCCATCAGCTTCTGGAGCAATTTAATAGTGTGTTCATCTGCTTTCGTATATCACTGACTTAATGCTCAATGAAATTTATCCTTCCTTCAAATGAAGAAAAGGCTATGAGAATAACACTTTCTGATCAACGAGGTGTTTCGAAAAAAATTGCAGGATCACATCTCTGGCTCTCACAGTTTTCGAAGAACTGAAATGATTGCCCGTCTACCAAAATGACAAATGCTAAATCTTCAAATGTAGAAAATTAAGCACTTTTGTTTATGATTTTTGGAAAAAAATTCGCCATTTTCTGTTATCTTTTTTATGATTCATCAGAGGTTGAAACGCAATGGCTCTTGTACGTTCCTCAATGAGCCTTATCCACACTTAATGATATTATAATGAAGCAAAACTAATTTCAGTATTTTCAGTTTCTCAGGAATTTACATTAATCCTATCTCCTTTATAAGTTATGGGAGAAAACTGAGATATCTAAAATTTTGAACCAAAAGATTACACGTTTCATGTGAAAACTATAATATAACGGTTAAAATTTAATCTATAATTCGGCCCTCGGAGGTCCGAGGTCTTTTGGAAGAATATCGCAGATCAAGAGAAATAAGTGAGAGAAAATAAAAAATAATGGAGCAGGAGCAAAACTTTGAAAATTGATGAGTCCGAGATTGAAACACTTCACCGGTGCAAAAACGTTTTGGAATACCTTCCGATAAGAAGGAATACATTTGATATAGTCCTGCCATGCTCTAAAACTATACATAAGATCTTCCACAGACTGTGAGGTGACCGAGGTAGATTTGTGGACTGGTGGTAGACTTGTGGCAGGCAGATTACATCAAATCGTAGGTTTGAGCCAAAATGCCACAAAAGACCCACATCGAAGCAGGGACTGATACCCGTTAAATATAGCATGGCTCAAAGTCCTTCCATTAGCATGGTGGGGAGGTTAGAAGAGAGATGAAAGCTCGAATGTTCCTCTCCTCACTTGTATTAGTTTCATCATCATGAGGTCAGTTGCCAATATCTCTCTCGTTGCTTCCAGAACAAAGGTACTAAATGCAGCCAATCAACAATAAACAACCATCGACATGCAGTGCTGTATCGTCGTTATTTTATTTGTTTTTCATTGCGCTAAAAACAAAACGTGAGCTGCTAGAGATGAATCAGCCTTTTTCCATTTCCCATTCTTCTTTCTCTTTGTACACAAACTGATGGGTCAAATAACATTCAGCGTGCATTTTCCTGCTTTAATCCTCTAGAAGGTTGTTTTTGTTTTATGCTTTTATGTTATGGCTCAATAAGACATGTGTTTTGTATTTTTCAAATTTTATATTTTAAAAGAATGCTTTTCGCAGAGAGATGTATATAATAAGTTCTATAACATTTTGCATGTTTTAAGGAAAAATTCTGTGAATAGAAGTGTGCAAACTCTAATGTTTTTCGTAACAATCAATCACTCTAACGTGAATTTTTCCGGACAGATTTATCGTTTATCACTTTCCCTACAAGGCGAGTGAGTGAATGAGTGACTGTGAGATTTTATGGCGCAAGAGCCAAGGTAGGCTATGCTGCGCCACCCTACAAGGCGAGAATTTCAGCGAGATTTGAGTGAGTGAGTGAAAGTGAAGGTAATTGGCGCAAGAGCCAGATGTGGCTATGATACGCCAAACAAGATGTAACTGCGGTTACGTAGAGTGAAAAAAATTGAAAAAAGACGATAGTTGGCTGACAAGAAGGAGGGTCGAAAATAAAGAAGGATCTCTAAGGTTTCCCAGGTGTACGTCACATTGTTTACCAAAGGTAGTAAACCCCATAGGAAAGAAAAAATTCATTAGGGTGCCTCGGGAACATGATGTCCGTACTTACGAAAAGAAGGCATGTCCTTGAGGTCCTCTGACATAATACCCAATAAGAGGGTGCCTAGCTATACTCCTAGATACTGAGTACTCATTTCAGTCGCCTCCTGCATCATACATGAGCGGGAATATACTGTCATACACTGCCACCACACGGATATCACATGTACTGAAACCCAAGATTGAACAAATAATTTTGAAGCAGGAGATTGTGACCACGAGCAATTGGATATCAAATTAAATTAAGAAGAATACCTTTTCGTGGTACTTGTCCAATCTAATGTTGAAACACAACAAAAGTCCTTTTTGATACGTATGTAATTTAACACCACATTGATATCAGTAATAAATGTATAAAAACTGAATGGTCCAAACATTTGTTTTATTAAAACGGACCCTCTTAATATTATGGAGGTATTCATTTGATACTATTCATACGACTCTGCCAGGATGATACTTAATAAATTATGTGATTGTTGTCTGCTACCATCTATGTAATATGTTGAAAGTGTCCAAGATTGTTTATTAATTCCATAAATAAAAGCAACACTAACACTAGGGATATTGATTACTGACGAATAAATTTGTTTTACGGTATAGGGAAAAAGGCGTGTTGTAAGCCCACTCCCTAGCAATTAATCGTTTCTGAATAGACTTTGTATTCATCATCTTCTCTGCAATTTCTTTAAATCAGTTTTGAGACTCAATTCCATGATTAGACGAAACAGTTACCGGCCACCAGTTTGCAATCGTAACCGCTAGAGTATCGTGGTCGTTCGAATGTATTAAATATAAAACAAAAACTGCATTTAAGTTTTCAGGTAATTTCCTTAAGTTTTCTTGTAATTTCCTAAAGCCATACTTACCTAAAGACGGCACTTCCTCGAGTTCCACTTATATGATCCCAAGGGGAAGGTGGCCCGGTTATACCCCCAGATTCTGGTTCACCATTTTTGTCGCATCTTACGACAGGCATGAGGTACAGTGCGACTATTCTGTCATTGACAGTCACAAGACGTTCGCCAAAAAAATAAAACAACCAAACAAAATTTGGTATATCCTCGGAATAAAAGTGAGACTCTTGTCTGTGACTTTGGTTCTCATTCTCTGGTGGATGGGGGTTAGAAATGTTTTGATTAGCAGCTGAAATAGGATACAAAAGACACGTTTCAGAAAAAGGGGTGGTATGTTAAGAAATTGCATAAGAACTTCGATCTGATGAATTTTGGAAACATTTATATCAATTTCGCTTTTCGTACAACCATTGCAATACCACTGCAGATGGAAACTTTTAGTTTATTTTAGTTTTTATTAACGTCGCAATAAATACAACACGAGGGCTATTGGCGACGAATCTCATAAATTTGATCCTTGGTAATTAGATTCACAAGGACGAAACCTGAGCCGCCCCACTCTCCTAAATTCTCCACCATGCGGACAACACAAAATGCATTCCAATTTCGTATAAGGCTTTGGTCAGGTGTAATCATTAAATGTCGTTCAAAGGAAGGACTTTTATTTACAGAACAGAACCATAATCTTCTTCAATAGAACATAGTGAGATTAAATGATTTTTAGTTAGGGAACATCGGATCATGCAGTGGTCACCTTGTTCCAAGTAAAAAGTGAAATTAGTCGTTAAAGGTTTCCATTTAAAACGTTCTAGCTAAGGATGATTCGGTCCATGAAAAGTAAGAAAATATGTAATATTTCTTCAAATGATATTTAATTTAGAAATAGTTGTATAGTATTGAAGCACACAGGGTTCTATCAGTATTTGATCACCAACTTTACCAATATTTTACGACTTTGGAGCGAAGGAAAATACATTCACCTATTGCAGTTGTAGTTTTAGCATAATATAATGCAATGTCATTAAAAATTATTACTATGAAGATTAATCTAGTAAATACTGTAAAAACTGCGATGAATAGAACGTTTAATGTTTATTGAATTGAAAAATACATAGATTAATTTAACAGAACATTTTGTTATCAAATTTGAGGATTGAATAAACAATGTGAATGTTTATTTCTATTTCTTGAGACCCACATTATAGGTTTACCACCATCAAGCCTAGAATGTGAATAAAATATTTAAATTTGTTTTATGCTTTTATGTTATGGCTCAATAAGTCCAGTGTTTTGTATTTTTCCAATTTTAAATTTTAAAAGAAATTCTTTCACGGAAATATGTATATAATAATTTCTATAACATTTTGTATGTTAATTCTGTGAAAAAAAGTTTGCGAACCCTAATGAATTTCGTAACGATCAATCACTCTACGGGAATTTGCCCGTACTGATTTCACATGCATAACCTACCCTAGAAGGGGAATATATCAGAGGGACTCGAACCCAGGATTCAATAAAAATTATCTGCCTTGAACTCGTGCCCAGAAACATTTGGTAAATTTGTGTGGACGGATATCTAACTTTACAAAGTGAACAGATTTTCATGGGTCTTCATCAATCATAGATGGAGAGACAAAGAAAGTGCTTTACGTGATATGTATGAAATTGTACTGCAAATTCATTTAAGGCATGAATGCAGTAACTAAATTATTCACCCCCTACAGTTTTATATATTAAACAGATTCCACTTAACGTTGTAAAGAATCTATATGTATTCATCTCATACCTTTCATCTGAGCTTATCCCTTAAGGAATTATGTAATTTTTGTTGTTTGAAACCATCTGTATAATGTGTTGATGGTGTCAATTATTGTTCATTTAATCTCAAGTTAAAATCAACCTCAAGATTAACGACAATTGACCTTTGAATTCGGCCCACGTTCGAGGAAAAAAGGGTGCGTTTTAAACCGACTCTTAAAGCATCCATTCGTTTCTGAACAAAATGAATATCCATCAGTTTAAATATACGACTTTTAAAAGAAGAATCTAAGTTCGATTCCACGATTAGATTTAAAGACCACCGGCTTCGAGTTGACAATAGTGACCATTAGAATATCGTGGTCGTCAATTTATGTCTAATAATAACACAATGTTAAGCAAAAACTAAACTAAATTTTTCTGTTAATTTGCTTCAATAAATATCGAAAAATGATTGAGTTTTTACGAGAATATAGAATAATAATGGCAAAGCAACTATTCGTGGAAAATAAAATGTTGTTTAAAAAAGGTACTTCAAAGAAGAAAGTTTTTTAAGTGAATCTTATAAATTTCTAGATGCCCTACACGGTGGAAATGGATTTTCAAGGGGCACTGATTAATAAATCAATCTGTAACTCATTCCCATAACACATTTTGTAACCACAGCCATTTATGACTGACTACTGGAAAGATTTTAGTTATTTTGTAATAGTTTTGAAGAGGAGACATAAAAGACTATTAAATAGAAACAATATCTGCAGTTTAGATTACTTCTAATCCTGACGTTTAAATTCAAATTTTTACATGCGTATACTATGACAGATATACATTTCGGAATCAATATAATGTAAAATATATAAAGTTCCTTTAAAAATATACAAGTTTTCCTTAAATTTACATTAATCAATACTTAAAGAAATTATTAAATCAAGCGTTCAGGCAGAATTCATATAAAAAAATGAAATCTTGCGATCTTTTTAAAAAAGATAATTTATGTAAACTATATAAAGTCATGTTTATAAGAAATTTAGTTATATTATATAGAACGATTACAAATAATTTTGGTATCTTCTCGGAATAAAATACTTTAGTCACATTATGTTTATTTTTAAAATGACTTTAAGCACTCACAGAAAAAGAGGAAAAACTTATTACCTTTTAATATAACCTTCTTTACTTTTTTACGCAATCGAGTCCCGTTTACTCAATTTTCATTTTCGGGAATTAGAAATTTACAAAACTTCCTCTTTTTTCCTTGATATAATTTCTAACCGTTTCACTTACCATGTGAAATTTAAAACAGAATAACAACTTTAAACTCTTTAAGCTTAAATTGCTTTAAAATAGGATAGAATAGTTTCATTTATTTATCATTCACGCTGCGTATTGGAAGCTAAAATTGTAAAGAAAAATTCAAAACTCTTTTTCATACCTAAATGTTAACATTTATACTACTTCTTATAGGAAGAATTTTAAAATTTTGCATATTTTATTACTTCTAATCCCTTCATATTGATTGATTGATTGTCTGGTTTTATGGGATATAGAGCAACAAAGGTTATTATATTTATCCCACCACACATAATACTCCTTTCTAAGGCTTAAAAATCTAGTCTGTATTATTAATAGGTAATTATTCATGAATCTGGATATAGTAAATAAAATGTAGCTGATAAAAAAGGACACATTTTCTGTTAAATAAAGTGACACTTTTACTGAACCTGAATATGCGGTTTCTTTCCACCATATCTAAGGTTTGTTAACCAGAGACATTACGCCTCGAAACTTTGAGTGATAATCAAATGACGTGGTCAAACCCTGAGAAAGCACCTCTCATAATTATATACATTCCAAGCAAAAATTGATAAGCAATACATCAACGTTCAATCGTCACCAGTTCTTAACATATAGTATTTTTTTCTGCCTATTTATATCAAACGAAGAAGATTGTCAATTACTCCTAAAATCAGTGTGCAGTCACTAAACTGAGCCGGGGGTAACGATCAATGGGGCTGTTTACTTCAAGGACATTAAAAAGAATGAACGAACCATTGAAAACAAAGAAGATAGAAGTTTGTAACAGTTGTCAGCCTCCATGACAGTGTCCGCCCTCGTAGTTCTGATACAACCCATCAATGCCTGGAAAAGTCTAATTGGAATATTTGATCTACTGGTGTTTATCCTTGTCTTATTGCCCAATTAAATTTGTCCTTCCTTCAAATGAAATAGTGACAATGAGATCAAAACTTCTTCACGAATGGGGAACTTCGAAAAAAAAAATGCATGCCCATATCCCATCACTGGTGTTAACAGTTTTCGAAGAAGTAACCAGAACGGCTGTCTATCAAAATGACAAATGCTAAATCTACAAATGTCGAAAGTAAACCACGTATGTTTAAAATTTTTGGAAAAAAAATTGCCTTTTTTATTATTATTTTTTATATATTTCAGTATTTTTGCAGGAAATTACATTCATCTGATCTCCTCTATACGTTTTTTTAAAAAACTGCCCTATCTAAAATTTGGAACCAAAAGATTACAAGTTTCATGTAAAAACTTGAATATAAGAGTTAAGTTTTAATCTTTAATTCGGCCCTGGGTGGTGGGAAGTTTTTTGAATTAATATCACAGATCGGGGAAAATGAGTGAGAGAAAGTAGAAAATAATGGCGCAAGAGCAAAAATGTCAAACGTTTTGATTCCGAGATTAAAATACTTCAAAGGTGCAAAATTGTATTGTAAAATTTTTCCAAAAGAAGAAATACATTTGATATTGTCCTGCATCTTCTAAAACTATACATTAGATCTTCGACATACAGTGAGGTGGCCGAGTTAGACTTGAGTTTTTAGTTTAGTTTTTATTAACGTCGCACTAGAAGAATCAAGAGGGCTATTGGTGACGGATCTCGTAATTTTGAACCACAATCAAGTGACGAGTACGAAACCTGAGCTTGCACCCCCCTCTCGTAACATCCACACCACGCCAACGGGAGGAATTTGGGTCCCGAACAGATTTAACGTGCATCAGCCCCGGCTACACGACGGGTCTTTTGCGACCAAGGTTCGAACCCGCGACTGAACAAAAACCGCCGGCCGCTAGTCCACGACCTTGACCATTAGGCTACTGTGGCCACGAGGTAGATTTGAGGACTGGTAAAAGACTTGCGGCTGGCGGATTACATCGAATCGTAGGTTCGAGCCAAAGTGCCACAAAAGTCCCACCTCGTAGCAGGGACTGATACCCGTTAAATATATCATGGCCCCAAGTCGTTCCATTAGCGTGGTAAGGTAGTTAGAAAGAAGATGCAAGTTCAAATGTCCTCCTTCTCACTTGAATTAGATTCCTCATCATGAGGTATGTCGCCAATACCGGTCGCGTTGCTTCCAGAGCGAAGTTAATAAATGCAGATCATCAACCACCACCAACCATCGACACGCAGTGCGGTAGCGTCAGTATTTTTTTTAATTTGGTTTCTATAGCGCTAAAAGCAAAACGTTAGTTGTTAGGTGTGGTATTTGGATCCATTATTTCTAGCCATAGGTATTGCAAAGAGATTGGCATCTACTCTGATATTTAATGTTCAAATTTCAGATTATTCTTTCTCTTTATACAGAAACTGTAGGGTCAAATAACGTTCAGCGTGCTTTTGTCTAATTTAATCCCCGTGAAGAGTGTTTGTGGATATCAGGTTAATAATAATCAAGATATAATTGAAATTTGAACGTTAAAATCTCCTACCCCATGCAACTCTCGATCATGCATGTGTTTCTTAATTGCAATATATTGCTTGAAAAGTATTATCACTCAAGAAATTGTTGAAAAGCCAATATGGAGGCTTATGCTCTCAAACCTGCATTCCTCTTAACTGATTAAATAAGCTTCTTCCAGAAAGTGAATTCTGGTGGTCAACTTGAAATACAAATATTCGGGTTCATACATGATTCCGATTCAGGTTTTTCTAAGAATTCACTCCTTAACTGATCCTGGTTCATTCGTTTGTAACTTAAAACGTTTTAAAGGTACAAATATAAATTTATGTCCCTGTGGCTCAAATGGAGATGCTGACCCTACATTTTGTTTTACCGTTCACCAAAGGTTTTCATTTAAAAATTCCAATTGTCTAAGCGAAATCAGTTTAACTAAAGTATAAATCTAAAAGCACTGTCATTTGCATTTCAAAATTAAATCTCGTGTTCTCAGAACTCGTAAAAATTATCAGCAAATTTCATAACTGCTTCAATTTTTGATTTCAATCCATCTTAAAAATTTCATTATTGTTTGC